>OZ025259.1:1777936-1840034 GCA_964019135.1 Arenicola marina
TGGTGGGCCGGGAGGGGGGAGGGGGGGGGGTTCAGTAACGAATGTGATTCTTAAAACTGCGCTGTCCTAAAATGGTGGCCTTTTCTTTGGAGTGGACGGGTGGGCCGGTGGGCGGTGGGGCGGTGGGGCGGTGGTGGGGGGATGGTGAAGGTGGGACTATGGAACGGTGGGTGCTGGGGTGAAGTGGTCAGTGAAGAGCACAGTCGCGGTTATGAGGATCCACACGGTGGGAGCCTCCCCATGAATGTGGGGTAGGGTGGTGGCGGAGATCTACACGGTCGGAGTCTCCCCATGAATGTGGGGTAGGGTGGTGGCTGAGATCTACACGGTGGGAGTCTCCCATGAATGTGGGGTAGGGTGGTGGCTGAGATCTACACGGTGGAGCCGCCCCATGAATGTGGGGTAGGGTGGTAGCTGAGATCTACACGGTGGGGGCCTCCCCATGAATGTGGGGTAGGGTGGTGGCTGAGATCTACACGGTGGGGGCCTCCCCATGAATGTGGGGTAGGGTGGTGGCTGAGATCTACACGGTGGGAGCCGCCCCATGAATGTGGGGTAGGGTGGTGGCTGAGATCTACACGGTGGAGCCTCCCATGAATGTGGGGTAGGGTGGTGGCTGAGATCTACACGGTGGGGGCCTCCCCGTGAATGTGGGGGTGGGGTAGGGTGGTGGCTGAGATCTACACGGTGGGAGCCTCCCCATGAATGTGGGGTAGGGTGGTGGCTGAGATCTACACGGTGAGAGCCTCCCATGAATGTGGGTAGGGTGGTGCTGAGATCTACACGGTGGGGCCTCCCCGTGAATGTGGGGGTGGGGTAGGGTGGTGGCTGAGATCTACACGGTGGGAGCCTCCCATGAATGTGGGGTAGGGTGGTGGCTGAGATCTACACGGTGGGAGCCTCCTCATGAATGTGGGATAGGGTGGTGGCTGAGATCTACACGGTGGAGCCTCCCCATGAATGTGGGGTAGGGTGGTGGCTGAGATCTACACGGTGGGAGCCTCCCATGAATGTGGGGTAGGGTGGTGGCTGAGATCTACACGGTGGGAGCCTCCTCATGAATGTGGGGTAGGGTGGTGGCTGAGATCTACACGGTGGGAGCCTCCCCATGAATGTGGGGTAGGGTGGTGGCTGAGATCTACACGGTGGAGCCTCCCCATGAATGTGGGGTAGGGTGGTGGCTGAGATCTACACGGTGGGGGCCTCCCCATGAATGTGGGGTAGGGTGGTGGCTGAGATCTACACGGTGGGAACCTCCCCATGAATGTGGGGTAGGGTGGTGGCTGAGATCTACACGGTGGGGGCCTCCCCATGAATGTGGGGTAGGGTGGTGGCTGAGATCTACACGGTGGGAGCCTCCCCATGAATGTGGGGTAGGTGGTGGCTGAGATCTACGAGGGGTTGGCCGAGGGGTAGGGGGGGGGGGCGGGAGCGAGACTCATGGTCCGGCGAAGAAGGCACTTTTTGGAGATTAGAGCTAGTTGGGCGTAATTGGAGGACCCTATCTGTGCGGTGGGGGGGGGGGGGGTATAGAGCGAGTGCAATGACAAAGGGGTGGGTGGGTCGGAATGGAGAGGAGTACGGTGCCAGAGAGTGGAGTGGGGTAGGCATGTGAAAGGCGTACGGTATCAGAGCGAGGGTATTGAGGTTTTGCAGAGTGTGGTGCCACGTAAGGCGGGGGGGGGGGGTATTGTCGTGCTGATCATTGTGGGTCGAGCATAATGAAGTGCTATGGGTAAACTGGAGAAGAGTAACTACCAGGGATGAGGCTGGGGTGGGGGCCGGGAGGTCGACTCACCAGTCCGGCGGCCCGGACCTGGATCCTCGGCATAGCAACGGACAACCCTTGACCATGACACCCCCACCCCCACCCCTCCACCTAGCCTCCTTATCACATTGCACTTCCCGCTCCTATGGTCATACTATTTTGCGGCACAAATTGATATATGTCGCCGGGAACGACTGTTCAGGAGAGGGCGGGGGGGGGGGAGGAGCGGTGGGGGGGCTGTAGCTGCGCCTGGAGATGGGGGAACATCAGCTGTTAAATGTTGAAGATCGGGATGGGGTAAGAGTAGAGGTCATCTAGGGTCTTGGTGTTGAATGCAAGTTACCCTTTTTCACCTACCATACCCCTACCCACTTCTAACCCGACCACCACCCCCCCCCCCCCACTCCCCAACTCCACTCCAATAACTGCCTCAACACGTTAAAATAGGGCGTTTGAATTCTGCGTGGGACCGACCGGTAATTTATAATAGACGGACAACCCACCGACACAAAGCTCCAATTGCCGTCTACCCCCCCCCCCCACCCCCCTCTCTCTCGATCTCCTTCTCTCTCCATCTTCCCCCCTCCCTCCCTCTCTATAATATATATATATATGTAATACCCATAAACTTACCGGCTCCCACCACCGCCGGCCCGGTGCCACCTTCATCACGAGCTCCGGACCGCTAACCACGAGCCCCCCCCCCCGCCCTTGCCTGACTACCACAGCAGACATGAGTCGGGCAGCTGACGGAGGGTGAGGCGAGGGTAGGGCAGGCAGAGCAGTGGCTTTGCCTAATCCCCGGCTTAACTCGTCTCCGCGCCGCCGGCTACGTCAGCAAGGACGTCAGCCGGGATCCGTCGTTCGGGATTAAATATGTTACGTTTAAGTACGCCACCCAGTTTAATATGTAAACGTCACGCGACCCTGCAACCATTAGATAGAATAGCTCACATACTGCAGCCAGCATTGCATACATAATAATCTCCAGTCGATGAAAAATTATTTTAAAATGCACCAAAATGATATCACTTTCTTCAAGCACAGGCGGAGGCGGTGGGCGATAACACAAGATTTCTGCGGCTTAAACGTCCACGTCAATTACTCAGAACGCATTAACAGGCCACTATTACGTGATAAAGACGGAAGTCGCAGGTTCAAATCTCCTTATATAAGGTCGGCATCAGGATATGAGCAAGAAACAAGAACAACGTAGCACGCAACGTAGCGGCTAAGCTGTTTTTTTTTTATCCCTGAGTCTCCTTGAGACTCCCTCCCCCTTCCCGACATATACCCCCCCCCCCGCACACACCTATACCTCCCCCCACCCCCCACACACACACCTATACCCCCACCAAGCCGGCCTCGCAGGACAGTCTCCTTTCCTTCGGTTACTCCCTCCCCCCCCCCCTTCTACCAGGAGTCGCCCATCGTTTTATATATTGATCGCCTCGCGTTCGGCATGACCAATGCGCCGCCGATATGTCATCGTTCAGCGGAAAAATGATATGCAGAATTATCTGTGAGATCGCTTCACACGGAGTACTGTAGACGCCAGTTGTATTGTCGGGGAGGGGTTGGGAGTGGGAGGGGGTATGGGGGCGGGGGGGGGGTGAGTCGACAGCCGACAGGGTAAAGATTTTTGGCTCGGGTTATAGAAGGAAAGTTCGCACCAGTCAAGGACTTGGAATCATGTGACCATAATTGACAGGGCAGCTTGCGGGGGATGGCGGCTGGCGGTGGGTGGCGGTTGGCGGTGGGTGGCGGCTGGCGGTGGGTGGCGGCTGGCGTGGTCTAAAGGCGGCTTGAGCGCCACGGTCACGGGCTGTGCTAAGGAACAGTATGTGGACACCCACAATTCCGCATGCCATCCTGATAACCTCAGTCGGGTAGTATGCAGCCTAAAGTCTAGTATTTATATTTACATATTTTTATCAATAGTAAAATGTCAAAGTCATTTGTTATTGCTTACTTTAATAAGGCTTTTATTTATTTTCCTGGGTACAAATAAGCCTAATGTCTTAGCAACGATCGTTGCATCCGAGAAATATTGTACGTGACTTCCAACTTGCTGGGCTACAACAAAATGAATTGTGTCATTGTATCTTCCTGTCATGTGTATGCCTTCATAGTGCTAAACTCATGCAAGAAAATATAAATTTTGGGGGCTTTTTCAAAGCATAATTTCTATTCCATTAGAGGATACCAGAACATAAAAATCAGCTCTAACAGTAAAATATATACACACAGCCCCCCCCCCCCACTTATTTAGGCTAAATTGCATTGGATTCGTTAATGCATGTCTGCTGATGAAATATAACGTTTCGTCCGATAGCTCCACCCAACAACAGCCCTCTTGCGCTCCCAACACGACGCGCTGTTTACTGCGCAGATAGATAGAACCACGTGACCAATATATATATAGGGACCAATAACCTATAGATTGTAATACATTCATTTTTCCAGCTAGAGTAAGAAAGAAACGAGGAGTTTGTCGATGAATTCCGCCATATAATGGCGGTGGTGTGGCTGAGCTGAGGCCAATCGCGGCTCCCGCCTGGCCGGGCCACTTCACACAACGCGATGGGACGCCTCGACGTCAATCAGGGCCTCGGGCCTAATATTGGAAGTGTAAATCTCTCGCCATTGAATCCCCGGTACTGAAAAGGCATTGGGCGGTCAGACACGTGGTCCCCTATTATCGACGATCACATAGTACATCAGCCAGTACGGGGGTGAATTACCACACCGGTTGAAAGGCAGCGAACGGGTGCGGCTCTGAAAGGTCAGCGACCCTATAACGGCATTGAACTTGCTCGGTCGTCCAATCTTGTGCGAAGAACCGCTGAAGCCTGCAGATCGATACACTCACATAGACGTAGGTCTATGTGTCGAAGCCCCTGCGTACCCCACTTATTTTTTTCTAATGTTTATTAATATCGTATAAGCTACGATTTATATAAATATAGTGTCGTTTTCATCTTTCTCAGTGACAAACTATTATTAAGATACATGCGGTCACAATGCCCCCCATCCCCTCCCCACCTCCTCCTCTTTCTCTTCCGCCTTGCGATTTTAGTAAATCTCATACACGCCCCCCTCCCCCATCCCCATTTCTCCTCCATGCTAGATCCATGTAACATCCCATGGGGGGGGGGGTATTAAACTCATTGCTGTTTTTTTTTTTGGGGGGGGGGTATTAAACTCATTGCTGATTTGTGGGGTGGGGGGGGGTCCGCAGTAAAGCAGACCTTTGTCACCTCCTAAAGCCGCTCAGTCGCTGCGTTTTATTGCCAAAATTCGCCGGGAATGGGTGTTTTTTCCATCGATCCGCTCTATGTCGACATGTTCAGCCCCACCCCCTCCCCTTCGGTGGGGTTTTAAAATGTCCGCTCAAAGGGGTATCTTTTTAATCACAAATGTCCGCTCTAAAGGGTGTTTTTTTAATCACAAATGTCCGCTCTCTCAGGCATCAAGGCACCTAATGTCGCAGCTTGACTGCAATCTAATAAAGTCAAAGCCAGTTAATCCCACACATTTAGTTACATCAGAATTTCAGTCGGATAACGAATATGCCGAATGATGAATATGTCGGATTAACAAACATGTCGGATAACGAATATGTCGAATAACGAATATGTCGGAAAACGAATACGTCAGATTAACGATTTCACTTAGTCTTATGTGTTGCTGTGACTTTCCGACCCTTCCGCAATGGCAGATTGCTTGTGTAGTCCTCGCATCGTACAGCCGGCAGCGAAAACTTTCTGTGACAACACATGTTGGTAAACTTGGGGTTAGTTAGGGCTTATAATCGAAGGGTATTATTTAGAGGAAGAAATTAGTATCCAAAGTACATTTCACATGGGTATTGGCAGACTATTTATGTGTATTTTAACAAAAGTGCCATGTGCACCTTCTGTTAGGCACACATATTTGCATTACAGCCGACACAAGCCGGCCGTTGCATGTAAAATTGTGTCGGATAACGGGTTTTGCGGATTATCGGGTGTCGGATTAACACGTTCTGACTGTCTGTGGCTTTGTGACGGTCTTCTGGGCAGCATGGAGGCCGTGGGCACAGTGGGAGGGAGGGGGGGGGGCATACAGACATCACTGTTTCCCTCTCACGAACCCGTCAACGTGGTCAAACCCACGTGCGTCCATGTTACGTAGAATCTATCAGTATTTTTTCACTATTAGTAGTCCCCCCCCCCCTTCCTCTCTTACCTATATAATAGACCGATCCAGGCTGCGAATCATTCATTGACGTCACTGTTGCTTTTATCCAATCGTGTGGTGAACAAAGATCTTCCACGTGCGTTATTTCCGACAAACAAGTCCGACAAACAAACCAGCTCGTCGGTTTCTTGTCAGTTTTAGATATGAGTACTTGTCCCTTTTACCTACCATCCGCTATCATTGTCAATTTCATACTCACGATTAAGGTAAAAAGGACTCAAACGTGGGCGGGGCTTAGTGCCGGAGTATAGATCTGTCTATTACTTCCTGATCTCCTCTCTCCCTAATGGATCTCACTTTCACAAGAGCCATGTTAAGAAACAATCAGCTTCCCCCATTGACTGGAGCTTACTCAGCGTTCTCAGTTCTCGCCCAAGACCACCACGTGCCTCCTATCATATAGGCCCATTGTAACCATGGTTATATATATATATCGGCCGAGATGTCTTGTAGTTAAATAATCTATATTAACTGGGGGATCCAGGGTTGTCCCAGAGATCCCGACCCCTATTCTGCCTCCCATTTGAATTCCTGGATTTTCTGTCCTTGTTCATTTCGTCATTCGTCATTGTCGTCATGGATAACATGGTGAAGCAATGACTGTATGTATCCAGCCAGTGACCGTCACCTTTGAGCTTTTGACCGTCAACGTTCCAATGGTCTCACTTATCCTGGGGGTGGCGGGGAGAGGGTTACAATTTGATGTTCGGATGAGCTTCTGACAAAAACTGACGAGGTCGGAGGGTGGGGAGGTGAAACTCCCCAGGGGTGCACAAAGAGGCACTGGGGTGGGGGTTGGGGTGTGGGGTTGGAGGTGGGCGCCTCCCGCAATGCGAGTGTTAATATTGCTATCATAGCCAGCAGCAGATAACTGCACTGAACAGAAATCGTGCATCCGTTGCATAAATTTGGCGTTAAATAGACATGTATATGTAAAACTATAAAAATATAGACGAATAAACCTATCTATACATACAAATATAGCAACTATGTGTATGTTTATATATACTGATTATAGCACTTATTATTTTATATACGACATGCAGACGGTGCAGGTCACACTGCCCTTCTTCACACCCCCCCCCCCCCCAACCACCAACCCCCCAAACTCCCACCCGCAACCACTCACGCGACTCCCCCACCCCCCCGCCGCCCCCGCCGCCACTGACTCCCAGGGGGCGCTGTGTTCAGCCAGCCCGTAACTACCTTCCACCGACTCGCTCGGTTTTCCCGCCGAGGACTTGTCTGGCGCTCCCTAGGGGGCGCTGCCAGTCGGGGCATTCCACCGGGGCCACCACCTGAGAAATGGGGCATCCGTGTCCAGGTCATGTTCCGCGGTGGGCGGAGGGGAGCGGGGGCGGGGGCAAGGGTGTGTGTGGGTGGGGGGGACAAGGATGTGTGTGGGTGGGGGGAGGGGGGGGGGACAAGACAGTGGGGAGAGGGTGAGGGGAGAAAAAGGGAGTGTGTGACTGGGGATGGAGGGGGATGTGGGGGCGAGACAAGGGACTGGGCGGGCGGAGGGGAGGGTAAGAACCAGGAAGTGTGTGGGTGGGGGAGGGGAGAACAAGGATGTAAGCAGGAAAAAAGGAGTGGGTGGGCGGAGAGGAGGGGGGACACAAGGAAGTGTGTGGTTGGGGGCGAGTGGTGAACAAGGGTGTATATGAGTGGGGGGGAGGGAACAACGGTGTGTGTGGGTGGAAGAGAACGAGGGAGTGGGGGGGGGCATAACAAGGGAGTGGGAGGAGGAGGGGGAGGAGAACAAGGGAGTGGGGGGGCATAACAAGGGAGTGGGAGGAGGAGGGGGAGGAGAACAAGGGGTACAGGGGTAAAAAAGAGAGAAGGGGGAAGGGAGCCCCGGGGGGGGGGGGGGGGGGAGGGAAATGAGCGAAATACGGAGCGGGTTGAGAATCCACGCTAAGATCTAGAAAGAATGGAGTCACCAGGGGAACAAATGGCTATGCCAGGTTTTATTCAGGTCAGTTGAGATGGAGGAAATTGGGATTGACGTTGTCGCACATGAGCGGTGCCTGAGTTACCTGGTGAACGACAGTAGGGCAGAAAAAGCTCCACATTGTTCTTCGGACTGGAAGGGACATCTTTTACTGCAGTCAACCAACCAAAGATAAATCTATATAAGTTACATTTCAGGATATTTCTTTTCTTACGTGATCACCACGAGTCACCGCTAGAGGGCGTCGTGACTACCGCATGACTCCCCGTTAAGCCCGTGTAGGCTAATGAGCAGGGTTAGGCATATGTGAAATACAAAAGGTCGCTTGCGAATACAGTCGCAAAGAATACTGCAACATTGGAGCGATTCGCCTCAAGGGAAATAAAATTATTACTGACAGAAAGAACATCTTGAGCGATATCACAACACATCTATGCTAACCGTTAAAAACTATGCTCGCTTATGTATGAAAAAAAAATGAATGCCAGAACGCTAAAGTATATTGCCACTAATGTGTGCAGAATCTGAGATGATTGAGTAAGGACTGAGTGGCGGTGTTATTGCCAGAGAGTCACGTGTCTCGTGATTGGCCAATGAGAATGCCGCCTGAGGTATGAACCACTGGGGAAGGAACATCACAACGAGGACCTTTGGCGATTAAATGATTTTCTTTGGCATCGGATGAATATGATCATAGATAAACGAAACAAAATACCAAACTACTAAAATTATACTATCATCATTAAAAATTATACTGCAGCCATTAATACATTATACTGCGACCATTAATAAATTACACTGCAACCATTAATAAATTACACTGCAACCATTAATAAATTATACTGCAACCATTAATAAATTATACTATCACCATTAATAAATTATACTGCAAACATTAATAAATTATACTGCAATCATTAATAAATTATACTGCAACCATTAATAAATTATACTGCAACCATTGATAAATTATACTGCAACCATTAATAAATTATACTGCAACCATTAATAAATTATACTGCAACCATTAATAAATTATACTGCAACCATTAATAAATTATACTGCAACCATTAACAAATTATACTGCAACCATTAATAAATTATACTGCAACCATTAATAAATTATACTGCAACCATTAATACATTATACTGCAACCATTAATAAATTATACTGCAACTATTAATAAATTATACTATCACCATTAATAAATTATACTGCAACTATTAATAAATTATACTGCAACCATTAATAAATTATACCATCACCCTTAATAAATTATAATATCACCATTAATAATTTATACTATCACTATTAATAATTCATACTATCACCATTAATAATTTATACCATCACCATTAATAATTTATACTATCAATATTAATAATTCATACTATCACCATTAATAATTTATACCATCACCATTAATAATTTATACTATCAATATTAATAATTCATACTATCACCATTAGTAATTCATACTATCACCATTAATAATTTATACTATCACCATTAATAATTTATACTATCACCATTAATAATTTATACTATCACCATTAGTAATTTATACTGTCACCATTAATAATTTATACTATCACCATTAATAATTCATACTATCACCATTAATAATTTATACTATCCCCATTAATAATTTATACTGTCACCATTAATAATTTATACTATCACCATTAATAATTTATACTGTCACCATTAATAATTTATACTATCACCATTAATAATTTATACTGTCACCATTAATAATTTATACTGTCACCATTAATAATTTATACTATCACCAATAATAATTTATACCATGACCATTAATAATTTATACTGTCACCATTAGTAATTCATACTACCACCATTAATAATTCATACTATCACCATTAATAATTCATACTATCACCATTAATAATTTATACTATCCCCATTAATAATTTATACTGTCACCATTAATAATTTATACTATCACCATTAATAATTTATACTGTCACCATTAATAATTTATACTATCACCATTAATAATTTATACTGTCACCATTAAAAATTTATACTGTCACCAATAATAATTTATACTATCACCATTAATAATTTATACCATCACCATTAATAATTTATACTGTCACCATTAATAATTTATACTATCACCATTAATAATTCATACTATCACCATTAATAATTTATACTGTCACCATTAATAATTTATACTATCACCATTAATAATTTATACCATCACCATTAATAATTTATACTGTCACCATTAATAATTTATACTATCACCATTAATAATTTATACTATCACCATTAATAATTTATACCATTAATAATTTATACTATCACCATTAATAATTTATACCATCACCATTAATAATTTATACTGTCACCATTAATAATTTATACCATCTCCATTAATAATTTATACTATCACCATTAATAATTTATACCATTACCATTAATAATTTATACTGTCACCATTAATAATTTATACTATCACCATTAGTAATTCATACTATCACCATTAGTAATTCATACTATCACCATTAATAATTTATACTGTCACCATTAGTAATTCATACTATCACCATTAATAATTCATACTATCCCCATTAATAAATAGGCGACGATACATTAGCAGACAGGACATTGTCAGGTTCACGCTGGCCTCTTAATATGTGGGACAGCCAGTTAAATAGCGAGGCTAGAAGCGGGGCTTTAATGCTATGATACAATCCTGATCCGCTTTGTAAGGAACAGTAAAGCATCACAGAGCATTGCGGCTTGCAGCTCGGGGCCCTGGCGATGTTACACCGTTG
Source organism: Arenicola marina (assembly GCA_964019135.1). NCBI lineage: Eukaryota > Metazoa > Annelida > Polychaeta > Arenicolidae > Arenicola > Arenicola marina. The sequence continues at coordinate 1,788,710 of OZ025259.1, forward strand.
GCTGTGATTAATAGCAAATGTGCAGTAGGCCATCTTGAAAGTAATGATTTTTAGGCATCCTTTCGACCTGACTGATCAAAACCCAAATAGTTACCGCGGGGAGAGAGAGGAAGATATACACCGCGCTCCCAAGCGGCCATGTGGACAGCACTCGTTGAGATTGGATAGCTGCGGGATGCCGTGTTGCTAACACAGGACACGCGCGTGGATGTATGTGTTTTTGTGGAGGTTTCTGGGAAATTTGGACGGATTTACACGAAAATCTAATTTGCGACCCCCATCCCATCACCCACCCTCGTTTTTTGAGGTCGCGTAATAAGTCACGTTAGGGAAGGAGAGTGGAAGGAGAGGAGAGGGGAGGGGGGTGGGAGTGGCGTCTCAATTGATGGGGTTACAAATCCAACCTCTGCATCCGCCATTGATCCATATACCCAACTTTCTGAGCGCCTTTTCTGAATGGTTCATGATAAACCTGTGTTTCGTGTTCACTATTTTTCATGTCCGAAAATTTCACTTTCAACTATACCGGTGTGATTGAGATAACCAGTAGTACACCAAATGGAGACGGGACCTTAGTCGACGATTCTGCCGGCTGTCCATGAAGTAACCGACCACATGTGAAAGACTTCTGGCCCTAACTTTATTACGGTCGAGGCTTGCCATGCCACGTAATTGCAGTTATGTAGTACTGCCGGCGTTCGTTATAGTTTAAACAGAAACGCTGACCGGAATGCTAACAGTATTCGATCCTATAATATACCCGCCGGCGATATCTGAAACTAGCATACAGCCCCCCCCCCCCTCCCCCACCCACCTCACCCCCCGCTGGCGTTCTTACTCAGCCCGCCTTTGCTGCGTCACGTGGCCCGGAGGTCGGAATGACCTTGCAGGCCTGAACCATTTACGCCTCAGAACCACGTTGTCGTCTGCTTTTTCCCGCCACTCGTCCCCTGACGACGACCGCATAGATTTCGATTGTAATCTGCTGAATGGGGTTCGTTAGGGCTTATAATCCAAGGGACTGGCGGCGTCTTAGGCGTTGTTTCCATGTCGACTGTTCCCATGGCGACTGTAGCCAAGCAATTGTGTTCTACTTTTAGTGAGCACATTGTCTCTATAAAAGTAACAGAAAGGATTTCTTGTAGCAGACGTTTGGCATACTTTCTTCATATGTAGCTAAATATACACCGCTGCCATATTTAGGATGAGAAGTCTTGGTATTGGTTGCACATTTTCTTTGCATCGCATTTGCATTTGCTTCGTTGGTCTACAATTTAAACGCGGCGAAGAAAATGTCGGTTTCATTCAGCAGTGGGCTGCATCAGTGCAAAGTAACAATTTATTCCTACAGTATTTTTTCTTTAAAAAAAGTTGTTAGTTAAAAGGATACAGCGCTCAATGTTCCTGTAGTGTTATTTCGAAACACGTGTATTCGGTATCCAGTTCCGTTTCTCCACAGTTGTATGAGATTATATGTGTACGTTCTATATGCCATATTTCTCTGGGTGACATTACTCGTTTCTCTCCGCCAGGTGTCTCTATATGGCATTACTCATTTCTCTCCGCCAGGTGTCTTTATATGACATTACGCGTTTCTCTCCGCCAGGTGTCTCTATATGACATTACGCGTTTCTCTCCGCCAGGTGTCTCTGCATGACATTGCGCGTTTCTCTCCGCCAGGTGTCTCTGCATGACATTGCTCGTTTCTCACGGCCAGGTGTCTCTGGATGACATTGCTCGTTTCTCTCCGCCAGGTGTCTCTGGATTTCATTGCTCGTTTCTCTGCGCCAGGTGTCTCTGGATGACATTACTCGTTTCTGTCCGCCAGGTGCCTATGGGTGACATTGCTCGTTTCTCTCCGCCAGGTGTCTCTGGATGACATTGCTCGTTTCTCTCCGCCAGGTGTCTCTGGTTTCCGGGATGAGTTCCGGCTTCTCCGGGATCTGCTGTATGAATACGATCCCGCCGCCAGACCCGTCAGGAACCTCTCCGACATCGTGGAGGTCCGGATGGGAGTCGCGCTCTTCCAGATCCGCGACCTGGTGAGTTCAAAGTCATTATGAATAATTAGTTTCCATCACAAATGAGGCAGCGTTTGTTAATGCGCGAACGCGACAAATTTGGGCCCAACTAAGTTAGGTATATCTCACTCAGGTTAGCATATAGTTAAGTCAACTATTATTATGTGACAACTCACAAAGACAAAACTACGGATTTACATGTCCTTTGCAACATGTAATGTGACACAATGTCCAACCTGCTCTACGTGTGAGTCGTAAGGGGCACCTTGTAACACGTATCGTGAATACACATATGTACATCAACAATATTTGTGTTTTGTGCTGGCGATATTCGTTTGTCGCTTAATCTTGTATTTTTTTTTTTCGTAGGACGAGAAGAATCAATTTCTGCAAGTGAACGCCTGGTTTCAATTCGTAAGTTGAACTGTCATGAGTGACACTCATAGCATTAGATTTGTGGACAGAATATGTGTATCCAGTACGGTAAGGGCCATGGCGGCGTGACCTTAGCGATGACACGCTGGTACACTTCAAGGTCACTCCTACGTATACCGATTTTGCAACTGTATGAAAAACTTGTGTTTTCTGTCTTGTTTTGTTTTTAATCATGTACTTTTTAATCAGATGTATGTTAATGATCATAATGCACCCAAATGTAACTCCGGGAACCGGTAAAATGCTACAACGTGAGCTCATCAGTCTTTGGTTGTAAATCTCGAATAACACGTAGGTTATTGATCAGAATTCACTATTCAACGATCAGTTTGTGTTCTCCGTGATAAATGCCTTGTAATATAAACAAAAATTGCACTAAAATTAATAGAATAACGGTTTCTGGTTGACCGATTACCAAGTTATTTGGTAATTTGGTTTCAGTTATTTTAATGTGATACGTACCAGATATTTGCGTCTATTGTGATAACTAATATTTATCATAGATTATGCTTACGTAATACTGCATGATATAGATTCATGTTTGATAAATACCTCAGGGATCAGGTTAAATTCACAGCGATAGGAACCATTTTAACCATTAGATGTTAAAAGACATGACTGCCATGAGAAATACAATCGCGATAAAAATGTCAAAATCCGCTTTATTCCCGATTAAACGCGATCGTTGCCCCACTGATCACAATATGACATCGGCAGCTCTCCGAGAAAGGCAATCTGGTAGCTAACATTCGTCCCACGCGAAACCCAATTACAATTGCATCTCTGGCGGAGTGGGGACCCGAGCACGACTTCCTGTCACGTGACCTTGTCCTTATAGCGACGCTCCAAATCCAATCTCGCCCGGTAGGGGGCGCTCCGCAGGCACTCGCTCACCCGCCGCGGGTTTCGCCTATCCTAGCCTGCAGTTTTGATCCGGTTTTACGGACATGGATCCTCCGGTCCGTGGCACAGGATCCCAACACCGGAGCCCTGACCAGGCCGCCCGATCCCCGGGTGGCGGCAGGTGCGAAAGATTACGTAAATAGGCCACATGGTCCGCCAGGGGGGGTGTCAGCAGTCAGTGGGGGCGCTCGGGAGTTCTCCCAGGTCTGGGTGACGCTGGGCGGACGTGGAATTCCGCGCTATTCGCGCGATGATCACGCTTCTTCCGGAACTGAATCCGGGTTACGGTGGGATTTCTTTTAATATAATATACGCTGGCCAGGATCTGTTGCATTCTGCGGGGATGTGGCTATGAAATGCCGTGGAGTCGGGTAAAAATGTAAATCAAGTAGGAGGTTTAGGTACAAGAAACATTGGAATAAATAGCATGTATCCTTGGAATTTGCCACTATAGGCCGCACGCAGTAAACAATGACACTCCTTTGTCACTATAGGCCGCACGCAGTAAACAATGACACTCCTTTGTCACTATAGGCCGCACGCAGTAAACAATGACACTCCTTTGCCACTATAGGCCGCACGCAGTAAACAATGACACTCCTTTGTCACTATAGGCCGCACGCAGTAAACAATGACACTCCTTTGTCACTATAGGCCGCACGCAGTAAACAATGACACTCCTTTGTCACTATAGGCCGCACGCAGTAAACAATGACACTCCTTTGTCACTATAGGCCGCACGCAGTAAACAATGACACTCCTTTGTCACTATAGACAATAAATCAATAAATATACATTTTTATTTTAGGAACTTTTCTTGTAACTCTTTATGCAATTCCCATCAGATCAATTTTTCATGTACAATTTTACATGTTACCCAATATTTTAGGATTTTTTGACAAAATTAACAATTTCTCCGCGGAGAATGAAATTTAGCGCTTAACATTTACGTTCAATAGTTGGCGGTACAATCCTAAGTTATCCTCGTTAATTAATTGCTCGTAAAAGACAAGAGTAGCTACGAAAAAAAAACGTTTAGATTACAAATTTAACGCTTTGTTGCACACTCCCAGTGCTAGATTTTGTATTTACTTCGACAACTACCCGATTCTACACCGGTTCCTGATGGTGTCGGGGGAATGTGTGTGCAATAATACGATTTGGCGGCAGAATGACGACTTCGTACACACTATGCACACACTGCAGCAAGTGACACAGCTCTACACGGCAACACTATGTGCACGCTGCAGCAAGTGACACAGCTCTAAACGGTTACACTATGTGCACGCTGCAGCAAGTGACACAGCTCTAAACGGTTACACTATGTGCACGCTGCAGCAAGTGACACAGCCCTACACGGTTACACTATGTACACGCTGCAGCAAGTGACAGCTCTACACGGTTACACTATGTACACGCTGCAGCAAGTGACACAGCTCTACACGGTTACACTATGTACACGCTGCAGCAAGTGACACAGCTCTACACGGTTACACTATGTGCACGCTGCAGCAAGTGACACAGCTCTACACGGTTACACTATGTACATGCTGCAGCAAGTGACACAGTTCTACACGGTTTCACTATGTACACGCTGCAGCAAGTGACACAGCCCTACACGGTTACACTATGTACACGCTGCAGCAAGTGACACAGCTCTACACGGTTACACTATGTACACGCTGCAGCAAGTGACACAGCTCTACACGGTTACACTATGTGCACGCTGCAGCAAGTGACACAGCTCTACACGGTTACACTATGTACATGCTGCAGCAAGTGACACAGCCCTACACGGTTACACTATGTACACGCTGCAGCAAGTGATATAGCCCTACACGGTTACACTATGTACACGCTGCAGCAAGTGACACAGCTCTACACGGTTACACTATGAACACGCTGCAGCAAGTGACACAGCTCTACACGGTTACACTATGTACACGCTGCAGCAAGTGACACAGCCCTACACGGTTACACTATGTACACGCTGCAGCAAGTGATATAGCCCTACACGGTTACACTATGTGCACGCTGCAGCAAGTGACACAGCTCTACACGGTTACACTATGTACACGCTGCAGCAAGTGACACAGCCCTACACGGTTACACTATGTGCACGCTGCAGCAAGTGACACAGCCCTACACGGTTACACTATGTACACGCTGCAGCAAGTGACACAGCTCTACACGGTTACACTATGTACACGCTGCAGCAAGTGACACAGCTCTACACGGTTACACTATGCACACGCTGCAGCAAGTGACACAGCTCTACACGGATACACTATGTACACGCTGCAGCAAGTGACACAGCTCTACACGGTTACACTATGTACACGTTGCAGCAAGTGACACATCTCTACATGGTTACACTATGTACACGCTGCAGCAAGTGACACAGCCCTACACGGTTACACTATGCACACACTGCAGCAAGTGACACAGCCCTACACGGTTACACTATGTACACGCTGCAGCAAGTGACACAGCTCTACACGGTTACACTATGTACACGCTGCAGCAAGTGACACAGCCCTACACGGTTACACTATGAACACGCTGCAGCAAGTGACACAGCTCTACACGGTTACACTATGTACACGCTGCAGCAAGTGACACAGCTCTACACGGTTACACTATGTACACGCTGCAGCAAGTGACACAGCCCTACACGGTTACACTATGCACACGCTGCAGCAAGTGACACAGCCCTACACGGTTACACTATGTACACGCTGCAGCAAGTGACACAGCTCTACACGGTTACACTATGTACACGCTGCAGCAAGTGACACAGCTCTACACGGTTACACTATGTACACGCTGCAGCAAGTGACACAGCTCTACACGGTTACACTATGTGCACGCTGCAGCAAGTGACACAGCTCTACACGGTTACACTATGTACACGCTGCAGCAAGTGACACAGCTCTACACGGTTACACTATGTACACGCTGCAGCAAGTGACACAGCTCTACACGGTTACACTATGTAGACGCTGCAGCAAGTGACACAGCTCTACACGGTTACACTATGTGCACGCTGCAGCAAGTGACACAGCTCTACACGGTTAAACTATGTGCACGCTGCAGCAGGTGACACAGCCCTACAGGGTTACACTATGTGCACGCTGCAGCAAGTGACACAGCCCTACACGGTTACACTATGTACACACTGCAGCAAGTGACACAGCTCTACACGGTTACACTATATACACGCTGCAGCAAGTGACACAGCCCTACACGGTTACACTATGTACACGCTGCAGCAAGTGACACAGCTCTACACGGTTACACTATGTACACGCTGCAGCAAGTGACACAGCTCTAAACGGTTACACTATGTACACGCTGCAGCAAGTGACACAGCTCTACACGGATACACTATGTACACGCTGCAGCAAGTGACACAGCCCTACACGGTTACACTATGTACACGCTGCAGCAAGTGACACAGCTCTACACGGTTACACTATGTGCACGCTGCAGCAAGTGACACAGCTCTACACGGTTACACTATGTACACGCTGCAGCAAGTGACACAGCCCTACACGGTGACACTCTGTACACGCTGCAGCAAGTGACACAGCTCTACACGGTTACACTATGTACACGCTGCAGCAAGTGACACAGCTCTACACGGATACACTATGTGCACGCTGCAGCAAGTGACACAGCCCTACACGGTTACACTATGTACACGCTGCAGCAAGTGACACAGCTCTACACGGTTACACTATGTGCACGCTGCAGCAAGTGACACAGCTCTACACGGTTACACTATGTGCACGCTGCAGTAAGTGACACAGCCCTACACGGTGACACTCTGTACACGCTGCAGCAAGTGACACAGCTCTACACGGTTACACTATGTACACGCTGCAGCAAGTGACACAGCTCTACACGGTTACACTATGTGCACGCTGCAGCAAGTGACACAGCCCTACACGGTTACACTATGTACACGCTGCAGCAAGTGACACAGCTCTACACGGTTACACTATGTACACTCTGCAGCAAGTGACACAGCTCTAAACAGTTACACTATGTACACGCTGCAGCAAGTGACACAGCTCTACACGGTTACACTATGTACACGCTGCAGCAAGTGACACAGCTCTACACGGATACACTATGTACACGCTGCAGCAAGTGACACAGCTCTACACGGCTACACTATGTACACGCTGCAGCAAGTGACACAACTCTACACGGTTACACTATGTACACGCTGCAGCAAGTGACACAGCTCTAAACGGTTACACTATGTACACGCTGCAGCAAGTGACACAGCTCTACACGGTTACACTATGTACACGCTGCAGCATGTGACACAGTTCTACATGGCTCCACTATGTACACGCTGCAGCAAGTGACACAGCTCTAAACGGTTACACTATGTACACGCTGCAGCAAGTGACACAGCTCTAAACGGTCACACTATGTACACGCTGCAGCAAGTGACACAGCTCTACATGGCTCCACTATGTACACGCTGCAGCAAGTGACACAGCCCTACACGGTTACACTATATACACGTTGCAGCAAGTGACACAGCCCTACACGGTTACACTATGTACACGCTGCAGCAAGTGACACAGCTCTAAACGGTTACACTATGTACACGCTGCAGCATGTGACACAGCTCTACATGGCTCCACTATGTACACGCTGCAGCAAGTGACACAGCCCTACACGGATACACTATATACACGCTGCAGCAAGTGACACAGCTCTAAACGGTTACACTATGTACACGCTGCAGCATGTGACACAGCTCTACATGGCTCCACTATGTACACGCTGCAGCAAGTGACACAGCCCTACACGGTTACACTATATACACGTTGCAGCAAGTGACACAGCTCTAAACGGTTACACTATGTATCCGCTGCAGCAAGTGACACAGCTCTACACGGTTACACTATGTACACGCTGCAGCAAGTGACACAGCTCTACACGGTTACACTATGTACACGCTGCAGCAAGTGACACAGCTCTACACGGTTACACTATGTACACGTTGCAGCAGGTGACACAGCTCTACACGGTTACACTATGTACACGCTGCAGCAAGTGACACAGCTCTACACGGTTACACTATGTACACGCTGCAGCAAGTGACACAGCTCTACACGGCTACACTATGTACACGCTGCAGCAAGTGACACAGCTCTACACGGTTACACTATGTACACGCTGCAGCAAGTGACACAGCTCTAAACGGTCACACTATGTACACGCAGCAGCAAGTGACACAGCTCTACACGGTTACACTATGTACACGCTGCAGCAAGTGACACAGCTCTACTCGGTTACACTATGTACACGCTGCAGCATGTGACACAGCTCTACTTGGCTCCACTATGTACACGCTGCAGCAAGTGACACAGCTCTAAACGGTTACACTATATACACGTTGTAGCAAATGACACAGCTCTACATGGCTACACTATGTACACGCTGCAGCAAGTGACACAGCCCTACACGGTTACACTATGTACACGCTGCAGCAAGTGACACAGCTCTACACGGTTACACTATGTACACGCTGCAGCAAGTGACACAGCTCTACACGGTTACACTATGTACACGTTGCAGCAAGTGACACAGCTTTACACGGTTACACTATGCACACACTGCAGCAAGTGACACAGCTCTACACGGTTACACTATGTACACGCTGCAGCAAGTGACACAGCTCTACACGGCTACACTATGTACACGCTGCAGCAAGTGACACAGCTCTACACGGTTACACTATGTACACGCTGCAGCAAGTGACACAGCTCTAAACGGTCACACTATGTACACGCTGCAGCAAGTGACACAGCTCTACACGGTTACACTATGTACACGCTGCAGCATGTGACACAGCTCTACATGGCTCCACTATGTACACGCTGCAGTAAGTGACACAGCTCTAAACGGTTACACTATATACACGTTGCAGCAAGTGACACAGCTCTACACGGTCACACTATATACACGTTGCAGCAAGTGACACAGCTCTACACGGTTACACTATATACACGCTGCAGCAAGTGACACAGCTCTACACGGTTACACTATGTACACGCTGCAGCATGTGACACAGCTCTACATGGCTCCACTATGTACACGCTGCAGTAAGTGACACAGCTCTAAACGGTTACACTATATACACGTTGCAGCAAGTGACACAGCTCTACACGGTTACACTATATACACGTTGCAGCAAGTGACACAGCTCTACACGGTTAAACTATATACACGCTGCAGCAAGCGACACAGCTCTACACGGTTACACTATGTACACGTTGCAGCAAGTGACACAGCTCTACACGGTTACACTATGTACACGCTGCAGCAAGTGACACAGCTCTACACGGTTACACTATGTACACGCTGCAGCAAGTGACACAGCTCTACACGGCTACACTATATACACGTTGCAGCAAGTGACACAGCTCTACACGGTCACACTATATACATGCTGCAGCAAGCGACACAGCTCTACACGGGTACACTATGTACACGCTGCAGCAAGTGACACAGCTCTACACGGTTACACTATGTACACGTTGCAGCAAGTGACACAGCTCTACACGGTTACACTATGTACACGCTGCAGCAAGTGACACAGCTCTACACGGTTACACTATGTACACGCTGCAGCAAGCGACACAGCTCTACACGGTTACACTATGTACACGTTGCAGCAAGTGACACAGCTCTACACGGTTACACTATGTACACGCTGCAGCAAGTGACACAGCTCTACACGGTTACACTATGTACACGCTGCAGCAAGTGACACAGCTTGACACGGTTACACTATGTACACGCTGCAGCAAGTGACACAGCTCTACACGGTCACACTATATACACGCTGCAGCAAGCGACACAGCTCTACACGGTTACACTATGTACACGTTGCAGCAAGTGACACAGCTCTACACGGTTACACTATGTACACGCTGCAGCAAGTGACACAGCTCTACACGGCTACACTATATACACGCTGCAGCAAGTGACACAGCCCTACACGGCTACACTATGTACACGTTGCAGCAAGTGACACAGCTCTACACGGTTACACTATGTACACGCTGCAGCAAGTGACACAGCTCTACACGGTTACACTATATACACGTTGCAGCAAGTGACACAGCTCTACACGGTCACACTATATACACGCTGCAGCAAGCCACACAGCTCTACACGGTTACACTATGTACACGTTGCAGCAAGTGACACAGCTCTACACGGTTACACTATGTACACGCTGCAGCAAGTGACACGGCTCTACACGGTTACACTATGTACACGCTGCAGCAAGTGACACAGCTCTACACGGCTACACTATATACACGTTGCAGCAAGTGACACAGCTCTACACGGTCACACTATATACACGCTGCAGCAAGTGACACAGCTCTACACGGTTACACTATGTACACGCTGCAGCAAGCGACACAGCTCTACACGGTTACACTATGTACACGCTGCAGCAAGTGACACAGCTCTACACGGATACACTATGTGCACGCTGCAGCAAGTGACACAGCTCTACACGGTTACACTATGTACACGCTGCAGCAAGTGACACAGCTCTACACGGCTACACTATATACACGTTGCAGCAAGTGACACAGCTCTACACGGTTACACTATGTACACGTTGCAGCAAGTGACACAGCTCTACATGGCTACACTATATACACGTTGCAGCAAGTGACACAGCTCTACACGGTTACACTATATACACGTTGCAGCAAGTGACACAGCTCTACACGGCTACACTATATACACGTTGCAGCAAGTGACACAGCTCTACACGGTTACACTATGTACACGTTGCAGCAAGTGACACAGCTCTACACGGTTACACTATGTACACGCTGCAGCAAGTGACACAGCTCTACACGGCTACACTATATACACGTTGCAGCAAGTGACACAGCTCTACACGGTTACACTATATACACGTTGCAGCAAGTGACACAGCTCTACACGGCTACACTATATACACGTTGCAGCAAGTGACACAGCTCTACACGGTTACACTATGTACACGTTGCAGCAAGTGACACAGCTCTACACGGTTACACTATGTACACGCTGCAGCAAGTGACACAGCTCTACACGGCTACACTATATACACGTTGCAGCAAGTGACACAGCTCTACACGGTTACACTATGTACACGCTGCAGCAAGTGACACAGCTCTACACGGTTACACTATATACACGTTGCAGCAAGTGACACAGCTCTACACGGTTACACTATGTACACGTTGCAGCAAGTGACACAGCTCTACACGGTTACACTATGTACACGCTGCAGCAAGTGACACAGCTCTACACGGTTACACTATATACACGTTGCAGCAAGTGACACAGCTCTACACGGTTACACTATATACACGTTGCAGCAAGTGACACAGCTCTACACGGCTACACTATATACACGTTGCAGCAAGTGACACAGCTCTACACGGTTACACTATGTACACGTTGCAGCAAGTGACACAGCTCTACACGGTTACACTATGTACACGTTGCAGCAAGTGACACAGCTCTACACGGTTACACTATATACACGTTGCAGCAAGTGACACAGCTCTACACGGTTACACTATGTACACGTTGCAGCAAGTGACACAGCTCTACACGGTTACACTATGTACACGCTGCAGCAAGTGACACAGCTCTAAACGGCTACACTATATACACGTTGCAGCAAGTGACACAGCTCTACACGGTTACACTATGTACACGCTGCAGCAAGTGACACAGCTCTACACGGCTACACTATGTACACGCTGCAGCAAGTGACACAGCTCTACACGGTTACACTATGTACACGTTGCAGCAAGTGACACAGCTCTACACGGTTACACTATATACACGTTGCAGCAAGTGACACAGCTCTACACGGTTACACTATGTACACGCTGCAGCAAGTGACACAGCTCTACACGGCTACACTATGTACACGCTGCAGCAAGTGACACAGCTCTACACGGTTACACTATGTACACGTTGCAGCAAGTGACACAGCTCTACACGGTTACACTATGTGCACGCTGCAGCAAGTGACACAGCTCTACACGGTTACACTATGTACACGCTGCAGCAAGTGACACAGCCCTACACGGTTACACTATGTACACGCTGCAGCAAGTGACACAGCCCTACACGGATACACTATGTACACGGTGCAGCAAGTGACACAGCTCTACACGGTTACACTATGTACACGCTACAGCAAGTGACACAGCTCTACACGGTTACACTATGTACGCGCTGCAGCAAGTGACACAGCTCTACACGGTTACACTATGTACACGCTGCAGCAAGTGACACAGCTCTACACGGTTACACTAAGTGCACGCTGCAGCAAGTGACAGCTCTACACGGTTACACTATGTACACGCTGCAGTAAGTGACACAGCCCTACACGGTTACACTATGTACACGCTGCAGCAAGTGACACAGCTCTACATGGTTACACTATGTACACGCTGCAGCAAGTGACACAGCCCTACACTGTTACACTATGTACACGCTGCAGCAAGTGACACAGCTCTACACGGCTACACTATATACACGTTGCAGCAAGTGACACAGCTCTACACGGTTACACTATATACACGTTGCAGCAAGTGACACAGCTCTACACGGCTACACTATATACACGTTGCAGCAAGTGACACAGCTCTACACGGTTACACTATGTACACGTTGCAGCAAGTGACACAGCTCTACACGGTTACACTATGTACACGCTGCAGCAAGTGACACAGCTCTACACGGCTACACTATATACACGTTGCAGCAAGTGACACAGCTCTACACGGTTACACTATATACACGTTGCAGCAAGTGACACAGCTCTACACGGTTACACTATATACACGTTGCAGCAAGTGACACAGCTCTACACGGCTACACTATATACACGTTGCAGCAAGTGACACAGCTCTACACGGTTACACTATGTACACGTTGCAGCAAGTGACACAGCTCTACACGGTTACACTATGTACACGCTGCAGCAAGTGACACAGCTCTACACGGCTACACTATATACACGTTGCAGCAAGTGACACAGCTCTACACGGTTACACTATGTACACGCTGCAGCAAGTGACACAGCTCTACACGGCTACACTATGTACACGCTGCAGCAAGTGACACAGCTCTACACGGTTACACTATGTACACGTTGCAGCAAGTGACACAGCTCTACACGGTTACACTATATACACGTTGCAGCAAGTGACACAGCTCTACACGGTTACACTATGTACACGCTGCAGCAAGTGACACAGCTCTACACGGCTACACTATGTACACGCTGCAGCAAGTGACACAGCTCTACACGGTTACACTATGTACACGTTGCAGCAAGTGACACAGCTCTACACGGTTACACTATGTGCACGCTGCAGCAAGTGACACAGCTCTACACGGTTACACTATGTACACGCTGCAGCAAGTGACACAGCCCTACACGGTTACACTATGTACACGCTGCAGCAAGTGACACAGCCCTACACGGATACACTATGTACACGGTGCAGCAAGTGACACAGCTCTACACGGTTACACTATGTACACGCTACAGCAAGTGACACAGCTCTACACGGTTACACTATGTACACGCTGCAGCAAGTGACACAGCTCTACACGGTTACACTATGTACACGCTGCAGCAAGTGACACAGCTCTACACGGTTACACTAAGTGCACGCTGCAGCAAGTGACAGCTCTACACGGTTACACTATGTACACGCTGCAGTAAGTGACACAGCCCTACACGGTTACACTATGTACACGCTGCAGCAAGTGACACAGCTCTACATGGTTACACTATGTACACGCTGCAGCAAGTGACACAGCCCTACACTGTTACACTATGTACACGCTGCAGCAAGTGACACAGCCCTACACGGTTACACTATGTACACGCTGCAGCAAGTGACACAGCCCTACACGGTTACACTATGTACACGCTGCAGCAAGTGACACAGCCCTACACGGTTACACTATGTACACGCTGCAGCAAGTGACACAGCCCTACACGGTTACACTATGTGCACGCTGCAGCAAGTGACACAGCCCTACACGGTTACACTATGTGCACGCTGCAGCAAGTGACACAGCCCTACACGGTTACACTATGTGCACGCTACAGCAAGTGACACAGCTCTACTCCGTTACACTGTGTACACGCTGTAGCATGTGACACAGCTCTACACGGTTACACTATATACACGCTGCAGCAAGTGACACAGCTCTACACGGTTACACTATGTACACGCTGCAGCAAGTGACACAGCTCTACACGGTTACACTATGTACACGCTGCAGCAAGTGACACAGCTCTACACGGTTACACTATGTACACGCTGCAGCAAGTGACACAGCTCTACACGGCTACACTATATACACGTTGCAGCAAGTGACACAGCTCTACACGGTTACACTATATACACGTTGCAGCAAGTGACACAGCTCTACACGGCTACACTATATACACGTTGCAGCAAGTGACACAGCTCTACACGGTTACACTATGTACACGTTGCAGCAAGTGACACAGCTCTACACGGTTACACTATGTACACGCTGCAGCAAGTGACACAGCTCTACACGGCTACACTATATACACGTTGCAGCAAGTGACACAGCTCTACACGGTTACACTATATACACGTTGCAGCAAGTGACACAGCTCTACACGGTTACACTATATACACGTTGCAGCAAGTGACACAGCTCTACACGGCTACACTATATACACGTTGCAGCAAGTGACACAGCTCTACACGGTTACACTATGTACACGTTGCAGCAAGTGACACAGCTCTACACGGTTACACTATGTACACGCTGCAGCAAGTGACACAGCTCTACACGGCTACACTATATACACGTTGCAGCAAGTGACACAGCTCTACACGGTTACACTATGTACACGCTGCAGCAAGTGACACAGCTCTACACGGCTACACTATGTACACGCTGCAGCAAGTGACACAGCTCTACACGGTTACACTATGTACACGTTGCAGCAAGTGACACAGCTCTACACGGTTACACTATATACACGTTGCAGCAAGTGACACAGCTCTACACGGTTACACTATGTACACGCTGCAGCAAGTGACACAGCTCTACACGGCTACACTATGTACACGCTGCAGCAAGTGACACAGCTCTACACGGTTACACTATGTACACGTTGCAGCAAGTGACACAGCTCTACACGGTTACACTATGTGCACGCTGCAGCAAGTGACACAGCTCTACACGGTTACACTATGTACACGCTGCAGCAAGTGACACAGCCCTACACGGTTACACTATGTACACGCTGCAGCAAGTGACACAGCCCTACACGGATACACTATGTACACGGTGCAGCAAGTGACACAGCTCTACACGGTTACACTATGTACACGCTACAGCAAGTGACACAGCTCTACACGGTTACACTATGTACACGCTGCAGCAAGTGACACAGCTCTACACGGTTACACTATGTACACGCTGCAGCAAGTGACACAGCTCTACACGGTTACACTAAGTGCACGCTGCAGCAAGGGACAGCTCTACACGGTTACACTATGTACACGCTGCAGTAAGTGACACAGCCCTACACGGTTACACTATGTACACGCTGCAGCAAGTGACACAGCTCTACATGGTTACACTATGTACACGCTGCAGCAAGTGACACAGCCCTACACTGTTACACTATGTACACGCTGCAGCAAGTGACACAGCTCTACACGGCTACACTATATACACGTTGCAGCAAGTGACACAGCTCTACACGGTTACACTATATACACGTTGCAGCAAGTGACACAGCTCTACACGGCTACACTATATACACGTTGCAGCAAGTGACACAGCTCTACACGGTTACACTATGTACACGTTGCAGCAAGTGACACAGCTCTACACGGTTACACTATGTACACGCTGCAGCAAGTGACACAGCTCTACACGGCTACACTATATACACGTTGCAGCAAGTGACACAGCTCTACACGGTTACACTATATACACGTTGCAGCAAGTGACACAGCTCTACACGGTTACACTATATACACGTTGCAGCAAGTGACACAGCTCTACACGGCTACACTATATACACGTTGCAGCAAGTGTCACAGCTCTACACGGTTACACTATGTACACGTTGCAGCAAGTGACACAGCTCTACACGGTTACACTATGTACACGCTGCAGCAAGTGACACAGCTCTACACGGCTACACTATATACACGTTGCAGCAAGTGACACAGCTCTACACGGTTACACTATGTACACGCTGCAGCAAGTGACACAGCTCTACACGGCTACACTATGTACACGCTGCAGCAAGTGACACAGCTCTACACGGTTACACTATGTACACGTTGCAGCAAGTGACACAGCTCTACACGGTTACACTATATACACGTTGCAGCAAGTGACACAGCTCTACACGGTTACACTATGTACACGCTGCAGCAAGTGACACAGCTCTACACGGCTACACTATGTACACGCTGCAGCAAGTGACACAGCTCTACACGGTTACACTATGTACACGTTGCAGCAAGTGACACAGCTCTACACGGTTACACTATGTGCACGCTGCAGCAAGTGACACAGCCGTACACGGTTACACTATGTACACGCTGCAGCAAGTGACACAGCCCTACACGGTTACACTATGTACACGCTGCAGCAAGTGACACAGCCCTACACGGATACACTATGTACACGGTGCAGCAAGTGACACAGCTCTACACGGTTACACTATGTACACGCTACAGCAAGTGACACAGCTCTACACGGTTACACTATGTACACGCTGCAGCAAGTGACACAGGTCTACACGGTTACACTATGTACACGCTGCAGCAAGTGACACAGCTCTACACGGTTACACTAAGTGCACGCTGCAGCAAGTGACAGCTCTACACGGTTACACTATGTACACGCTGCAGTAAGTGACACAGCCCTACACGGTTACACTATGTACACGCTGCAGCAAGTGACACAGCTCTACATGGTTACACTATGTACACGCTGCAGCAAGTGACACAGCCCTACACTGTTACACTATGTACACGCTGCAGCAAGTGACACAGCCCTACACGGTTACACTATGTACACGCTGCAGCAAGTGACACAGCCCTACACGGTTACACTATGTACACGCTGCAGCAAGTGACACAGCCCTACACGGTTACACTATGTACACGCTGCAGCAAGTGACACAGCCCTACACGGTTACACTATGTGCACGCTGCAGCAAGTGACACAGCCCTACACGGTTACACTATGTGCACGCTGCAGCAAGTGACACAGCCCTACACGGTTACACTATGTGCACGCTACAGCAAGTGACACAGCTCTACTCCGTTACACTATGTACACGCTGTAGCATGTGACACAGCTCTACACGGTTACACTATATACACGCTGCAGCAAGTGACACAGCTCTACACGGTTACACTATGTACACGCTGCAGCAAGTGACACAGCTCTACACGGTTACACTATGTACACTCTGCAGCAAGTGACACAGCTCTACACGGTTACACTATGTACACGCTGCAGCAAGTGACACAGCCCTACACGGTTACACTATGTACACGCTGCAGCAAGTGACACAGCCCTACACTGTTACACTATGTACACGCTGCAGCAAGTGACACAGCTCTACACGGTTACACTATGTACACGCTGCAGCAAGTGACACAGCTCTACACGGTTACACTATGTACACGCTGCAGCAAGTGACACAGCTCTACACGGCTACACTATATACACGTTGCAGCAAGTGACACAGCTCTACACGGTCACACTATATACACGCTGCAGCAAGTGACACAGCTCTACACGGTTACACTATGTACACGCTGCAGCAAGCGACACAGCTCTACACGGTTACACTATGTACACGCTGCAGCAAGTGACACAGCTCTACACGGATACACTATGTGCACGCTGCAGCCAGTGACACAGCTCTACACGGTTACACTATGTACACGCTGCAGCAAGTGACACAGCTCTACACGGCTACACTATATACACGTTGCAGCAAGTGACACAGCTCTACACGGTTACACTATGTACACGTTGCAGCAAGTGACACAGCTCTACATGGCTACACTATATACACGTTGCAGCAAGTGACACAGCTCTACACGGTTACACTATATACACGTTGCAGCAAGTGACACAGCTCTACACGGCTACACTATATACACGTTGCAGCAAGTGACACAGCTCTACACGGTTACACTATATACACGTTGCAGCAAGTGACACAGCTCTACACGGTTACACTATGTACACGCTGCAGCAAGTGACACAGCTCTACACGGCTACACTATATACACGTTGCAGCAAGTGACACAGCTCTACACGGTTACACTATATACACGTTGCAGCAAGTGACACAGCTCTACACGGCTACACTATATACACGTTGCAGCAAGTGACACAGCTCTACACGGTTACACTATGTACACGTTGCAGCAAGTGACACAGCTCTACACGGTTACACTATGTACACGCTGCAGCAAGTGACACAGCTCTACACGGCTACACTATATACACGTTGCAGCAAGTGACACAGCTCTACACGGTTACACTATATACACGTTGCAGCAAGTGACACAGCTCTACACGGTTACACTATATACACGTTGCAGCAAGTGACACAGCTCTACACGGCTACACTATATACACGTTGCAGCAAGTGACACAGCTCTACACGGTTACACTATGTACACGTTGCAGCAAGTGACACAGCTCTACACGGTTACACTATGTACACGCTGCAGCAAGTGACACAGCTCTAAACGGCTACACTATATACACGTTGCAGCAAGTGACACAGCTCTACACGGTTACACTATGTACACGCTGCAGCAAGTGACACAGCTCTACACGGCTACACTATGTACACGCTGCAGCAAGTGACACAGCTCTACACGGTTACACTATGTACACGTTGCAGCAAGTGACACAGCTCTACACGGTTACACTATATACACGTTGCAGCAAGTGACACAGCTCTACACGGTTACACTATGTACACGCTGCAGCAAGTGACACAGCTCTACACGGCTACACTATGTACACGCTGCAGCAAGTGACACAGCTCTACACGGTTACACTATGTACACGTTGCAGCAAGTGACACAGCTCTACACGGTTACACTATGTGCACGCTGCAGCAAGTGACACACCTCTACACGGTTACACTATGTACACGCTGCAGCAAGTGACACAGCCCTACACGGTTACACTATGTACACGCTGCAGCAAGTGACACAGCCCTACACGGATACACTATGTACACGGTGCAGCAAGTGACACAGCTCTACACGGTTACACTATGTACACGCTACAGCAAGTGACACAGCTCTACACGGTTACACTATGTACACGCTGCAGCAAGTGACACAGCTCTACACGGTTACACTATGTACACGCTGCAGCAAGTGACACAGCTCTACACGGTTACACTAAGTGCACGCTGCAGCAAGTGACAGCTCTACACGGTTACACTATGTACACGCTGCAGTAAGTGACACAGCCCTACACGGTTACACTATGTACACGCTGCAGCAAGTGACACAGCTCTACATGGTTACACTATGTACACGCTGCAGCAAGTGACACAGCCCTACACTGTTACACTATGTACACGCTGCAGCAAGTGACACAGCTCTACACGGCTACACTATATACACGTTGCAGCAAGTGACACAGCTCTACACGGTTACACTATATACACGTTGCAGCAAGTGACACAGCTCTACACGGCTACACTATATACACGTTGCAGCAAGTGACACAGCTCTACACGGTTACACTATGTACACGTTGCAGCAAGTGACACAGCTCTACACGGTTACACTATGTACACGCTGCAGCAAGTGACACAGCTCTACACGGCTACACTATATACACGTTGCAGCAAGTGACACAGCTCTACACGGTTACACTATATACACGTTGCAGCAAGTGACACAGCTCTACACGGTTACACTATATACACGTTGCAGCAAGTGACACGGCTCTACACGGCTACACTATATACACGTTGCAGCAAGTGACACAGCTCTACACGGTTACACTATGTACACGTTGCAGCAAGTGACACAGCTCTACACGGTTACACTATGTACACGCTGCAGCAAGTGACACAGCTCTACACGGCTACACTATATACACGTTGCAGCAAGTGACACAGCTCTACACGGTTACACTATGTACACGCTGCAGCAAGTGACACAGCTCTACACGGCTACACTATGTACACGCTGCAGCAAGTGACACAGCTCTACACGGTTACACTATGTACACGTTGCAGCAAGTGACACAGCTCTACACGGTTACACTATATACACGTTGCAGCAAGTGACACAGCTCTACACGGTTACACTATGTACACGCTGCAGCAAGTGACACAGCTCTACACGGCTACACTATGTACACGCTGCAGCAAGTGACACAGCTCTACACGGTTACACTATGTACACGTTGCAGCAAGTGACACAGCTCTACACGGTTACACTATGTGCACGCTGCAGCAAGTGACACAGCTCTACACGGTTACACTATGTACACGCTGCAGCAAGTGACACAGCCCTACACGGTTACACTATGTACACGCTGCAGCAAGTGACACAGCCCTACACGGATACACTATGTACACGGTGCAGCAAGTGACACAGCTCTACACGGTTACACTATGTACACGCTACAGCAAGTGACACAGCTCTACACGGTTACACTATGTACACGCTGCAGCAAGTGACACAGCTCTACACGGTTACACTATGTACACGCTGCAGCAAGTGACACAGCTCTACACGGTTACACTAAGTGCACGCTGCAGCAAGTGACAGCTCTACACGGTTACACTATGTACACGCTGCAGTAAGTGACACAGCCCTACACGGTTACACTATGTACACGCTGCAGCAAGTGACACAGCTCTACATGGTTACACTATGTACACGCTGCAGCAAGTGACACAGCCCTACACTGTTACACTATGTACACGCTGCAGCAAGTGACACAGCCCTACACGGTTACACTATGTACACGCTGCAGCAAGTGACACAGCCCTACACGGTTACACTATGTACACGCTGCAGCAAGTGACACAGCCCTACACGGTTACACTATGTACACGCTGCAGCAAGTGACACAGCCCTACACGGTTACACTATGTGCACGCTGCAGCAAGTGACACAGCCCTACACGGTTACACTATGTGCACGCTGCAGCAAGTGACACAGCCCTACACGGTTACACTATGTGCACGCTACAGCAAGTGACACAGCTCTACTCCGTTACACTGTGTACACGCTGTAGCATGTGACACAGCTCTACACGGTTACACTATATACACGCTGCAGCAAGTGACACAGCTCTACACGGTTACACTATGTACACGCTGCAGCAAGTGACACAGCTCTACACGGTTACACTATGTACACGCTGCAGCAAGTGACACAGCTCTACACGGTTACACTATGTACACGCTGCAGCAAGTGACACAGCCCTACACGGTTACACTATATACACGTTGCAGCAAGTGACACAGCCCTACACTGTTACACTATGTACACGCTGCAGCAAGTGACACAGCCCTACACGGTTACACTATGTACACGCTGCAGCAAGTGACACAGCCCTACACGGTTACACTATGTACACGCTGCAGCAAGTGACACAGCCCTACACGGTTACACTATGTACACGCTGCAGCAAGTGACACAGCCCTACACGGTTACACTATGTGCACGCTGCAGCAAGTGACACAGCCCTACACGGTTACACTATGTGCACGCTGCAGCAAGTGACACAGCCCTACACGGTTACACTATGTGCACGCTACAGCAAGTGACACAGCTCTACTCCGTTACACTATGTACACGCTGTAGCATGTGACACAGCTCTACACGGTTACACTATATACACGCTGCAGCAAGTGACACAGCTCTACACGGTTACACTATGTACACGCTGCAGCAAGTGACACAGCTCTACACGGTTACACTATGTACACGCTGCAGCAAGTGACACAGCTCTACACGGTTACACTATGTACACGCTGCAGCAAGTGACACAGCCCTACACGGTTACACTATGTACACGCTGCAGCAAGTGACACAGCCCTACACTGTTACACTATGTACACGCTGCAGCAAGTGACACAGCTCTACACGGTTACACTATGTACACGCTGCAGCAAGTGACACAGCTCTACACGGTTACACTATGTACACGCTGCAGCAAGTGACACAGCTCTACACGGCTACACTATATACACGTTGCAGCAAGTGACACAGCTCTACACGGTCACACTATATACACGCTGCAGCAAGTGACACAGCTCTACACGGTTACACTATGTACACGCTGCAGCAAGCGACACAGCTCTACACGGTTACACTATGTACACGCTGCAGCAAGTGACACAGCTCTACACGGATACACTATGTGCACGCTGCAGCAAGTGACACAGCTCTACACGGTTACACTATGTACACGCTGCAGCAAGTGACACAGCTCTACACGGCTACACTATATACACGTTGCAGCAAGTGACACAGCTCTACACGGTTACACTATGTACACGTTGCAGCAAGTGACACAGCTCTACATGGCTACACTATATACACGTTGCAGCAAGTGACACAGCTCTACACGGTTACACTATATACACGTTGCAGCAAGTGACACAGCTCTACACGGCTACACTATATACACGTTGCAGCAAGTGACACAGCTCTACACGGTTACACTATATACACGTTGCAGCAAGTGACACAGCTCTACACGGTTACACTATGTACACGCTGCAGCAAGTGACACAGCTCTACACGGCTACACTATATACACGTTGCAGCAAGTGACACAGCTCTACACGGTTACACTATATACACGTTGCAGCAAGTGACACAGCTCTACACGGCTACACTATATACACGTTGCAGCAAGTGACACAGCTCTACACGGTTACACTATGTACACGTTGCAGCAAGTGACACAGCTCTACACGGTTACACTATGTACACGCTGCAGCAAGTGACACAGCTCTACACGGCTACACTATATACACGTTGCAGCAAGTGACACAGCTCTACACGGTTACACTATATACACGTTGCAGCAAGTGACACAGCTCTACACGGTTACACTATATACACGTTGCAGCAAGTGACACAGCTCTACACGGCTACACTATATACACGTTGCAGCAAGTGACACAGCTCTACACGGTTACACTATGTACACGTTGCAGCAAGTGACACAGCTCTACACGGTTACACTATGTACACGCTGCAGCAAGTGACACAGCTCTAAACGGCTACACTATATACACGTTGCAGCAAGTGACACAGCTCTACACGGTTACACTATGTACACGCTGCAGCAAGTGACACAGCTCTACACGGCTACACTATGTACACGCTGCAGCAAGTGACACAGCTCTACACGGTTACACTATGTACACGTTGCAGCAAGTGACACAGCTCTACACGGTTACACTATATACACGTTGCAGCAAGTGACACAGCTCTACACGGTTACACTATGTACACGCTGCAGCAAGTGACACAGCTCTACACGGCTACACTATGTACACGCTGCAGCAAGTGACACAGCTCTACACGGTTACACTATGTACACGTTGCAGCAAGTGACACAGCTCTACACGGTTACACTATGTGCACGCTGCAGCAAGTGACACACCTCTACACGGTTACACTATGTACACGCTGCAGCAAGTGACACAGCCCTACACGGTTACACTATGTACACGCTGCAGCAAGTGACACAGCCCTACACGGATACACTATGTACACGGTGCAGCAAGTGACACAGCTCTACACGGTTACACTATGTACACGCTACAGCAAGTGACACAGCTCTACACGGTTACACTATGTACACGCTGCAGCAAGTGACACAGCTCTACACGGTTACACTATGTACACGCTGCAGCAAGTGACACAGCTCTACACGGTTACACTAAGTGCACGCTGCAGCAAGTGACAGCTCTACACGGTTACACTATGTACACGCTGCAGTAAGTGACACAGCCCTACACGGTTACACTATGTACACGCTGCAGCAAGTGACACAGCTCTACATGGTTACACTATGTACACGCTGCAGCAAGTGACACAGCCCTACACTGTTACACTATGTACACGCTGCAGCAAGTGACACAGCTCTACACGGCTACACTATATACACGTTGCAGCAAGTGACACAGCTCTACACGGTTACACTATATACACGTTGCAGCAAGTGACACAGCTCTACACGGCTACACTATATACACGTTGCAGCAAGTGACACAGCTCTACACGGTTACACTATGTACACGTTGCAGCAAGTGACACAGCTCTACACGGTTACACTATGTACACGCTGCAGCAAGTGACACAGCTCTACACGGCTACACTATATACACGTTGCAGCAAGTGACACAGCTCTACACGGTTACACTATATACACGTTGCAGCAAGTGACACAGCTCTACACGGTTACACTATATACACGTTGCAGCAAGTGACACAGCTCTACACGGCTACACTATATACACGTTGCAGCAAGTGACACAGCTCTACACGGTTACACTATGTACACGTTGCAGCAAGTGACACAGCTCTACACGGTTACACTATGTACACGCTGCAGCAAGTGACACAGCTCTACACGGCTACACTATATACACGTTGCAGCAAGTGACACAGCTCTACACGGTTACACTATGTACACGCTGCAGCAAGTGACACAGCTCTACACGGCTACACTATGTACACGCTGCAGCAAGTGACACAGCTCTACACGGTTACACTATGTACACGTTGCAGCAAGTGACACAGCTCTACACGGTTACACTATATACACGTTGCAGCAAGTGACACAGCTCTACACGGTTACACTATGTACACGCTGCAGCAAGTGACACAGCTCTACACGGCTACACTATGTACACGCTGCAGCAAGTGACACAGCTCTACACGGTTACACTATGTACACGTTGCAGCAAGTGACACAGCTCTACACGGTTACACTATGTGCACGCTGCAGCAAGTGACACAGCTCTACACGGTTACACTATGTACACGCTGCAGCAAGTGACACAGCCCTACACGGTTACACTATGTACACGCTGCAGCAAGTGACACAGCCCTACACGGATACACTATGTACACGGTGCAG
Source organism: Arenicola marina (assembly GCA_964019135.1). Taxonomy (NCBI): domain Eukaryota; kingdom Metazoa; phylum Annelida; class Polychaeta; family Arenicolidae; genus Arenicola; species Arenicola marina. Next base: position 1,814,335 of record OZ025259.1, read on the forward strand.
CAAGTGACACAGCTCTACACGGTTACACTATGTACACGCTACAGCAAGTGACACAGCTCTACACGGTTACACTATGTACACGCTGCAGCAAGTGACACAGCTCTACACGGTTACACTATGTACACGCTGCAGCAAGTGACACAGCTCTACACGGTTACACTAAGTGCACGCTGCAGCAAGTGACAGCTCTACACGGTTACACTATGTACACGCTGCAGTAAGTGACACAGCCCTACACGGTTACACTATGTACACGCTGCAGCAAGTGACACAGCTCTACATGGTTACACTATGTACACGCTGCAGCAAGTGACACAGCCCTACACTGTTACACTATGTACACGCTGCAGCAAGTGACACAGCCCTACACGGTTACACTATGTACACGCTGCAGCAAGTGACACAGCCCTACACGGTTACACTATGTACACGCTGCAGCAAGTGACACAGCCCTACACGGTTACACTATGTACACGCTGCAGCAAGTGACACAGCCCTACACGGTTACACTATGTGCACGCTGCAGCAAGTGACACAGCCCTACACGGTTACACTATGTGCACGCTGCAGCAAGTGACACAGCCCTACACGGTTACACTATGTGCACGCTACAGCAAGTGACACAGCTCTACTCCGTTACACTGTGTACACGCTGTAGCATGTGACACAGCTCTACACGGTTACACTATATACACGCTGCAGCAAGTGACACAGCTCTACACGGTTACACTATGTACACGCTGCAGCAAGTGACACAGCTCTACACGGTTACACTATGTACACGCTGCAGCAAGTGACACAGCTCTACACGGTTACACTATGTACACGCTGCAGCAAGTGACACAGCCCTACACGGTTACACTATATACACGTTGCAGCAAGTGACACAGCTCTACACGGCTACACTATATACACGTTGCAGCAAGTGACACAGCTCTACACGGTTACACTATATACACGTTGCAGCAAGTGACACAGCTCTACACGGTTACACTATGTACACGCTGCAGCAAGTGACACAGCTCTACACGGCTACACTATATACACGTTGCAGCAAGTGACACAGCTCTACACGGTTACACTATATACACGTTGCAGCAAGTGACACAGCTCTACACGGCTACACTATATACACGTTGCAGCAAGTGACACAGCTCTACACGGTTACACTATATACACGTTGCAGCAAGTGACACAGCTCTACACGGCTACACTATATACACGTTGCAGCAAGTGACACAGCTCTACACGGTTACACTATATACACGTTGCAGCAAGTGACACAGCTCTACACGGTTACACTATGTACACGCTGCAGCAAGTGACACAGCTCTACACGGCTACACTATATACACGTTGCAGCAAGTGACACAGCTCTACACGGTTACACTATATACACGTTGCAGCAAGTGACACAGCTCTACACGGCTACACTATATACACGTTGCAGCAAGTGACACAGCTCTACACGGTTACACTATGTACACGTTGCAGCAAGTGACACAGCTCTACACGGTTACACTATGTACACGCTGCAGCAAGTGACACAGCTCTACACGGCTACACTATATACACGTTGCAGCAAGTGACACAGCTCTACACGGTTACACTATATACACGTTGCAGCAAGTGACACAGCTCTACACGGTTACACTATATACACGTTGCAGCAAGTGACACAGCTCTACACGGCTACACTATATACACGTTGCAGCAAGTGACACAGCTCTACACGGTTACACTATGTACACGTTGCAGCAAGTGACACAGCTCTACACGGTTACACTATGTACACGCTGCAGCAAGTGACACAGCTCTACACGGCTACACTATATACACGTTGCAGCAAGTGACACAGCTCTACACGGTTACACTATGTACACGCTGCAGCAAGTGACACAGCTCTACACGGCTACACTATGTACACGCTGCAGCAAGTGACACAGCTCTACACGGTTACACTATGTACACGTTGCAGCAAGTGACACAGCTCTACACGGTTACACTATATACACGTTGCAGCAAGTGACACAGCTCTACACGGTTACACTATGTACACGCTGCAGCAAGTGACACAGCTCTACACGGCTACACTATGTACACGCTGCAGCAAGTGACACAGCTCTACACGGTTACACTATGTACACGTTGCAGCAAGTGACACAGCTCTACACGGTTACACTATGTGCACGCTGCAGCAAGTGACACAGCTCTACACGGTTACACTATGTACACGCTGCAGCAAGTGACACAGCCCTACACGGTTACACTATGTACACGCTGCAGCAAGTGACACAGCCCTACACGGATACACTATGTACACGGTGCAGCAAGTGACACAGCTCTACACGGTTACACTATGTACACGCTACAGCAAGTGACACAGCTCTACACGGTTACACTATATACACGTTGCAGCAAGTGACACAGCTCTACACGGTTACACTATATACACGTTGCAGCAAGTGACACAGCTCTACACGGCTACACTATATACACGTTGCAGCAAGTGACACAGCTCTACACGGTTACACTATGTACACGTTGCAGCAAGTGACACAGCTCTACACGGTTACACTATGTACACGCTGCAGCAAGTGACACAGCTCTACACGGCTACACTATATACACGTTGCAGCAAGTGACACAGCTCTACACGGTTACACTATGTACACGCTGCAGCAAGTGACACAGCTCTACACGGCTACACTATGTACACGCTGCAGCAAGTGACACAGCTCTACACGGTTACACTATGTACACGTTGCAGCAAGTGACACAGCTCTACACGGTTACACTATATACACGTTGCAGCAAGTGACACAGCTCTACACGGTTACACTATGTACACGCTGCAGCAAGTGACACAGCTCTACACGGCTACACTATGTACACGCTGCAGCAAGTGACACAGCTCTACACGGTTACACTATGTACACGTTGCAGCAAGTGACACAGCTCTACACGGTTACACTATGTGCACGCTGCAGCAAGTGACACAGCTCTACACGGTTACACTATGTACACGCTGCAGCAAGTGACACAGCCCTACACGGTTACACTATGTACACGCTGCAGCAAGTGACACAGCCCTACACGGATACACTATGTACACGGTGCAGCAAGTGACACAGCTCTACACGGTTACACTATGTACACGCTACAGCAAGTGACACAGCTCTACACGGTTACACTATGTACACGCTGCAGCAAGTGACACAGCTCTACACGGTTACACTATGTACACGCTGCAGCAAGTGACACAGCTCTACACGGTTACACTAAGTGCACACTGCAGCAAGTGACAGCTCTACACGGTTACACTATGTACACGCTGCAGTAAGTGACACAGCCCTACACGGTTACACTATGTACACGCTGCAGCAAGTGACACAGCTCTACATGGTTACACTATGTACACGCTGCAGCAAGTGACACAGCCCTACACTGTTACACTATGTACACGCTGCAGCAAGTGACACAGCTCTACACGGCTACACTATATACACGTTGCAGCAAGTGACACAGCTCTACACGGTTACACTATATACACGTTGCAGCAAGTGACACAGCTCTACACGGCTACACTAAATACACGTTGCAGCAAGTGACACAGCTCTACACGGTTACACTATGTACACGTTGCAGCAAGTGACACAGCTCTACACGGTTACACTATGTACACGCTGCAGCAAGTGACACAGCTCTACACGGCTACACTATATACACGTTGCAGCAAGTGACACAGCTCTACACGGTTACACTATATACACGTTGCAGCAAGTGACACAGCTCTACACGGTTACACTATATACACGTTGCAGCAAGTGACACAGCTCTACACGGCTACACTATATACACGTTGCAGCAAGTGTCACAGCTCTACACGGTTACACTATGTACACGTTGCAGCAAGTGACACAGCTCTACACGGTTACACTATGTACACGCTGCAGCAAGTGACACAGCTCTACACGGCTACACTATATACATGTTGCAGCAAGTGACACAGCTCTACACGGTTACACTATGTACACGCTGCAGCAAGTGACACAGCTCTACACGGCTACACTATGTACACGCTGCAGCAAGTGACACAGCTCTACACGGTTACACTATGTACACGTTGCAGCAAGTGACACAGCTCTACACGGTTACACTATATACACGTTGCAGCAAGTGACACAGCTCTACACGGTTACACTATGTACACGCTGCAGCAAGTGACACAGCTCTACACGGCTACACTATGTACACGCTGCAGCAAGTGACACAGCTCTACACGGTTACACTATGTACACGTTGCAGCAAGTGACACAGCTCTACACGGTTACACTATGTGCACGCTGCAGCAAGTGACACAGCTCTACACGGTTACACTATGTACACGCTGCAGCAAGTGACACAGCCCTACACGGTTACACTATGTACACGCTGCAGCAAGTGACACAGCCCTACACGGATACACTATGTACACGGTGCAGCAAGTGACACAGCTCTACACGGTTACACTATGTACACGCTACAGCAAGTGACACAGCTCTACACGGTTACACTATGTACACGCTGCAGCAAGTGACACAGCTCTACACGGTTACACTATGTACACGCTGCAGAAAGTGACACAGCTCTACACGGTTACACTAAGTGCACGCTGCAGCAAGTGACAGCTCTACACGGTTACACTATGTACACGCTGCAGTAAGTGACACAGCCCTACACGGTTACACTATGTACACGCTGCAGCAAGTGACACAGCTCTACATGGTTACACTATGTACACGCTGCAGCAAGTGACACAGCCCTACACTGTTACACTATGTACACGCTGCAGCAAGTGACACAGCCCTACACGGTTACACTATGTACACGCTGCAGCAAGTGACACAGCCCTACACGGTTACACTATGTACACGCTGCAGCAAGTGACACAGCCCTACACGGTTACACTATGTACACGCTGCAGCAAGTGACACAGCCCTACACGGTTACACTATGTGCACGCTGCAGCAAGTGACACAGCCCTACACGGTTACACTATGTGCACGCTGCAGCAAGTGACACAGCCCTACACGGTTACACTATGTGCACGCTACAGCAAGTGACACAGCTCTACTCCGTTACACTGTGTACACGCTGTAGCATGTGACACAGCTCTACACGGTTACACTATATACACGCTGCAGCAAGTGACACAGCTCTACACGGTTACACTATGTACACGCTGCAGCAAGTGACACAGCTCTACACGGTTACACTATGTACACGCTGCAGCAAGTGACACAGCTCTACACGGTTACACTATGTACACGCTGCAGCAAGTGACACAGCCCTACACGGTTACACTATATACACGTTGCAGCAAGTGACACAGCTCTACACGGCTACACTATATACACGTTGCAGCAAGTGACACAGCTCTACACGGTTACACTATATACACGTTGCAGCAAGTGACACAGCTCTACACGGTTACACTATGTACACGCTGCAGCAAGTGACACAGCTCTACACGGCTACACTATATACACGTTGCAGCAAGTGACACAGCTCTACACGGTTACACTATATACACGTTGCAGCAAGTGACACAGCTCTACACGGCTACACTATATACACGTTGCAGCAAGTGACACAGCTCTACACGGTTACACTATATACACGTTGCAGCAAGTGACACAGCTCTACACGGCTACACTATATACACGTTGCAGCAAGTGACACAGCTCTACACGGTTACACTATATACACGTTGCAGCAAGTGACACAGCTCTACACGGTTACACTATGTACACGCTGCAGCAAGTGACACAGCTCTACACGGCTACACTATATACACGTTGCAGCAAGTGACACAGCTCTACACGGTTACACTATATACACGTTGCAGCAAGTGACACAGCTCTACACGGCTACACTATATACACGTTGCAGCAAGTGACACAGCTCTACACGGTTACACTATGTACACGTTGCAGCAAGTGACACAGCTCTACACGGTTACACTATGTACACGCTGCAGCAAGTGACACAGCTCTACACGGCTACACTATATACACGTTGCAGCAAGTGACACAGCTCTACACGGTTACACTATATACACGTTGCAGCAAGTGACACAGCTCTACACGGTTACACTATATACACGTTGCAGCAAGTGACACAGCTCTACACGGCTACACTATATACACGTTGCAGCAAGTGACACAGCTCTACACGGTTACACTATGTACACGTTGCAGCAAGTGACACAGCTCTACACGGTTACACTATGTACACGCTGCAGCAAGTGACACAGCTCTACACGGCTACACTATATACACGTTGCAGCAAGTGACACAGCTCTACACGGTTACACTATGTACACGCTGCAGCAAGTGACACAGCTCTACACGGCTACACTATGTACACGCTGCAGCAAGTGACACAGCTCTACACGGTTACACTATGTACACGTTGCAGCAAGTGACACAGCTCTACACGGTTACACTATATACACGTTGCAGCAAGTGATACAGCTCTACACGGTTACACTATGTACACGCTGCAGCAAGTGACACAGCTCTACACGGCTACACTATGTACACGCTGCAGCAAGTGACACAGCTCTACACGGTTACACTATGTACACGTTGCAGCAAGTGACACAGCTCTACACGGTTACACTATGTGCACGCTGCAGCAAGTGACACAGCTCTACACGGTTACACTATGTACACGCTGCAGCAAGTGACACAGCCCTACACGGTTACACTATGTACACGCTGCAGCAAGTGACACAGCCCTACACGGATACACTATGTACACGGTGCAGCAAGTGACACAGCTCTACACGGTTACACTATTTACACGCTACAGCAAGTGACACAGCTCTACACGGTTACACTATATACACGTTGCAGCAAGTGACACAGCTCTACACGGTTACACTATATACACGTTGCAGCAAGTGACACAGCTCTACACGGCTACACTATATACACGTTGCAGCAAGTGACACAGCTCTACACGGTTACACTATGTACACGTTGCAGCAAGTGACACAGCTCTACACGGTTACACTATGTACACGCTGCAGCAAGTGACACAGCTCTACACGGCTACACTATATACACGTTGCAGCAAGTGACACAGCTCTACACGGTTACACTATGTACACGCTGCAGCAAGTGACACAGCTCTACACGGCTACACTATGTACACGCTGCAGCAAGTGACACAGCTCTACACGGTTACACTATGTACACGTTGCAGCAAGTGACACAGCTCTACACGGTTACACTATATACACGTTGCAGCAAGTGACACAGCTCTACACGGTTACACTATGTACACGCTGCAGCAAGTGACACAGCTCTACACGGCTACACTATGTACACGCTGCAGCAAGTGACACAGCTCTACACGGTTACACTATGTACACGTTGCAGCAAGTGACACAGCTCTACACGGTTACACTATGTGCACGCTGCAGCAAGTGACACAGCTCTACACGGTTACACTATGTACACGCTGCAGCAAGTGACACAGCCCTACACGGTTACACTATGTACACGCTGCAGCAAGTGACACAGCCCTACACGGATACACTATGTACACGGTGCAGCAAGTGACACAGCTCTACACGGTTACACTATGTACACGCTACAGCAAGTGACACAGCTCTACACGGTTACACTATGTACACGCTGCAGCAAGTGACACAGCTCTACACGGTTACACTATGTACACGCTGCAGCAAGTGACACAGCTCTACACGGTTACACTAAGTGCACGCTGCAGCAAGTGACAGCTCTACACGGTTACACTATGTACACGCTGCAGTAAGTGACACAGCCCTACACGGTTACACTATGTACACGCTGCAGCAAGTGACACAGCTCTACATGGTTACACTATGTACACGCTGCAGCAAGTGACACAGCCCTACACTGTTACACTATGTACACGCTGCAGCAAGTGACACAGCCCTACACGGTTACACTATGTACACGCTGCAGCAAGTGACACAGCCCTACACGGTTACACTATGTACACGTTGCAGCAAGTGACACAGCTCTACACGGCTACACTATATACACGTTGCAGCAAGTGACACAGCTCTACACGGTTACACTATGTACACGTTGCAGCAAGTGACACAGCTCTACACGGTTACACTATGTGCACGCTGCAGCAAGTGACACAGCTCTACACGGCTACACTATGTGCACGCTACAGCAAGTGACACAGCTCTACTCCGTTACACTATATACACGTTGCAGCAAGTGACACAGCTCTACACGGTTACACTATATACACGTTGCAGCAAGTGACACAGCTCTACACGGTTACACTATGTACACGCTGCAGCAAGTGACACAGCTCTACACGGTTACACTATGTACACGCTGCAGCAAGTGACACAGCTCTACACGGTTACACTATGTACACGCTGCAGCAAGTGACACAGCCCTACACGGTTACACTATATACACGTTGCAGCAAGTGACACAGCTCTACACGGCTACACTATATACACGTTGCAGCAAGTGACACAGCTCTACACGGTTACACTATATACACGTTGCAGCAAGTGACACAGCTCTACACGGTTACACTATGTACACGCTGCAGCAAGTGACACAGCTCTACACGGCTACACTATATACACGTTGCAGCAAGTGACACAGCTCTACACGGTTACACTATATACACGTTGCAGCAAGTGACACAGCTCTACACGGTTACACTATGTACACGCTGCAGCAAGTGACACAGCTCTACACGGTTACACTATGTACACGTTGCAGCAAGTGACACAGCTCTACACGGTTACACTATATACACGTTGCAGCAAGTGACACAGCTCTACACGGTTACACTATGTACACGCTGCAGCAAGTGACACAGCTCTACACGGTTACACTATATACACGTTGCAGCAAGTGACACAGCTCTACACGGCTACACTATATACACGTTGCAGCAAGTGACACAGCTCTACACGGTTACACTATGTACACGTTGCAGCAAGTGACACAGCTCTACACGGTTACACTATGTACACGCTGCAGCAAGTGACACAGCTCTAAACGGCTACACTATATACACGTTGCAGCAAGTGACACAGCCCTACACGGATACACTATGTACACGCTGCAGCAAGTGACACAGCTCTACACGGCTACACTATGTACACGCTGCAGCAAGTGACACAGCTCTACACGGTTACACTATGTACACGTTGCAGCAAGTGACACAGCTCTACACGGTTACACTATATACACGTTGCAGCAAGTGACACAGCTTTACACGGTTACACTATGTACACGCTGCAGCAAGTGACACAGCTCTACACGGCTACACTATGTACACGCTGCAGCAAGTGACACAGCTCTACACGGTTACACTATGTACACGTTGCAGCAAGTGACACAGCTCTACACGGTTACACTATGTGCACGCTGCAGCAAGTGACACAGCTCTACACGGTTACACTATGTACACGCTGCAGCAAGTGACACAGCCCTACACGGTTACACTATGTACACGCTGCAGCAAGTGACACAGCCCTACACGGATACACTATGTACACGGTGCAGCAAGTGACACAGCTCTACACGGTTACACTATGTACACGCTACAGCAAGTGACACAGCTCTACACGGTTACACTATGTACACGCTGCAGCAAGTGACACAGCTCTACACGGTTACACTATGTACACGCTGCAGCAAGTGACACAGCTCTACACGGTTACACTAAGTGCACGCTGCAGCAAGTGACAGCTCTACACGGTTACACTATGTACACGCTGCAGTAAGTGACACAGCCCTACACGGTTACACTATGTACACGCTGCAGCAAGTGACACAGCTCTACATGGTTACACTATGTACACGCTGCAGCAAGTGACACAGCCCTACACTGTTACACTATGTACACGCTGCAGCAAGTGACACAGCTCTACACGGCTACACTATATACACGTTGCAGCAAGTGACACAGCTCTACACGGTTACACTATATACACGTTGCAGCAAGTGACACAGCTCTACACGGCTACACTATATACACGTTGCAGCAAGTGACACAGCTCTACACGGTTACACTATGTACACGTTGCAGCAAGTGACACAGCTCTACACGGTTACACTATGTACACGCTGCAGCAAGTGACACAGCTCTACACGGCTACACTATATACACGTTGCAGCAAGTGACACAGCTCTACACGGTTACACTATATACACGTTGCAGCAAGTGACACAGCTCTACACGGTTACACTATATACACGTTGCAGCAAGTGACACAGCTCTACACGGCTACACTATATACACGTTGCAGCAAGTGACACAGCTCTACACGGTTACACTATGTACACGTTGCAGCAAGTGACACAGCTCTACACGGTTACACTATGTACACGCTGCAGCAAGTGACACAGCTCTACACGGCTACACTATATACACGTTGCAGCAAGTGACACAGCTCTACACGGTTACACTATGTACACGCTGCAGCAAGTGACACAGCTCTACACGGCTACACTATGTACACGCTGCAGCAAGTGACACAGCTCTACACGGTTACACTATGTACACGTTGCAGCAAGTGACACAGCTCTACACGGTTACACTATATACACGTTGCAGCAAGTGACACAGCTCTACACGGTTACACTATGTACACGCTGCAGCAAGTGACACAGCTCTACACGGCTACACTATGTACACGCTGCAGCAAGTGACACAGCTCTACACGGTTACACTATGTACACGTTGCAGCAAGTGACACAGCTCTACACGGTTACACTATGTGCACGCTGCAGCAAGTGACACAGCTCTACACGGTTACACTATGTACACGTTGCAGCAAGTGACACAGCCCTACACGGTTACACTATGTGCACGCTGCAGCAAGTGACACAGCCCTACACGGTTACACTATGTGCACGCTGCAGCAAGTGACACAGCTCTACACGGTTACACTATATACAGGCTGCAGCAAGTGACACAGCCCTACACGGTTACACTATGTGCACGCTGCAGCAAGTGACACAGCCCTACACGGTTACACTATGTGCACGCTACAGCAAGTGACACAGCTCTACTCCGTTACACTGTGTACACGCTGTAGCATGTGACACAGCTCTACACGGTTACACTATATACACGCTGCAGCAAGTGACACAGCTCTACACGGTTACACTATGTACACGCTGCAGCAAGTGACACAGCTCTACACGGTTACACTATGTACACGCTGCAGCAAGTGACACAGCTCTACACGGTTACACTATGTACACGCTGCAGCAAGTGACACAGCCCTACACGGTTACACTATATACACGTTGCAGCAAGTGACACAGCTCTACACGGCTACACTATATACACGTTGCAGCAAGTGACACAGCTCTACACGGTTACACTATATACACGTTGCAGCAAGTGACACAGCTCTACACGGCTACACTATATACACGTTGCAGCAAGTGACACAGCTCTACACGGTTACACTATATACACGTTGCAGCAAGTGACACAGCTCTACACGGCTACACTATATACACGTTGCAGCAAGTGACACAGCTCTACACGGTTACACTATATACACGTTGCAGCAAGTGACACAGCTCTACACGGTTACACTATGTACACGCTGCAGCAAGTGACACAGCTCTACACGGCTACACTATATACACGTTGCAGCAAGTGACACAGCTCTACACGGTTACACTATATACACGTTGCAGCAAGTGACACAGCTCTACACGGCTACACTATATACACGTTGCAGCAAGTGACACAGCTCTACACGGTTACACTATGTACACGTTGCAGCAAGTGACACAGCTCTACACGGTTACACTATGTACACGCTGCAGCAAGTGACACAGCTCTACACGGCTACACTATATACACGTTGCAGCAAGTGACACAGCTCTACACGGTTACACTATATACACGTTGCAGCAAGTGACACAGCTCTACACGGTTACACTATATACACGTTGCAGCAAGTGACACAGCTCTACACGGCTACACTATATACACGTTGCAGCAAGTGACACAGCTCTACACGGTTACACTATGCACACGTTGCAGCAAGTGACACAGCTCTACACGGTTACACTATGTACACGCTGCAGCAAGTGACACAGCTCTACACGGCTACACTATATACACGTTGCAGCAAGTGACACAGCTCTACACGGTTACACTATGTACACGCTGCAGCAAGTGACACAGCTCTACACGGCTACACTATGTACACGCTGCAGCAAGTGACACAGCTCTACACGGTTACACTATGTACACGTTGCAGCAGGTGACACAGCTCTACACGGTTGCACTATATACACGTTGCAGCAAGTGACACAGCTCTACACGGTTACACTATGTACACGCTGCAGCAAGTGACACAGCTCTACACGGCTACACTATGTACACGCTGCAGCAAGTGACACAGCTCTACACGGTTACACTATGTACACGTTGCAGCAAGTGACACAGCTCTACACGGTTACACTATGTGCACGCTGCAGCAAGTGACACAGCTCTACACGGTTACACTATGTACACGCTGCAGCAAGTGACACAGCCCTACACGGTTACACTATGTACACGCTGCAGCAAGTGACACAGCCCTACACGGATACACTATGTACACGGTGCAGCAAGTGACACAGCTCTACACGGTTACACTATGTACACGCTACAGCAAGTGACACAGCTCTACACGGTTACACTATGTACACGCTGCAGCAAGTGACACAGCTCTACACGGTTACACTATGTACACGCTGCAGCAAGTGACACAGCTCTACACGGTTACACTAAGTGCACGCTGCAGCAAGTGACAGCTCTACACGGTTACACTATGTACACGCTGCAGTAAGTGACACAGCCCTACACGGTTACACTATGTACACGCTGCAGCAAGTGACACAGCTCTACATGGTTACACTATGTACACGCTGCAGCAAGTGACACAGCCCTACACTGTTACACTATGTACACGCTGCAGCAAGTGACACAGCTCTACACGGCTACACTATATACACGTTGCAGCAAGTGACACAGCTCTACACGGTTACACTATATACACGTTGCAGCAAGTGACACAGCTCTACACGGCTACACTATATACACGTTGCAGCAAGTGACACAGCTCTACACGGCTACACTATGTACACGCTGCAGCAAGTGACACAGCTCTACACGGTTACACTATGTACACGTTGCAGCAAGTGACACAGCTCTACACGGTTACACTATGTGCACGCTGCAGCAAGTGACACAGCCCTACACGGTTACACTATGTACACGCTGCAGCAAGTGACACAGCCCTACACGGTTACACTATGTACACGCTGCAGCAAGTGACACAGCCCTACACGGTTACACTATGTACACGCTGCAGCAAGTGACACAGCTCTACACGGTTACACTAAGTGCACGCTGCAGCAAGTGACAGCTCTACACGGTTACACTATGTACACGCTGCAGTAAGTGACACAGCCCTACACGGTTACACTATGTACACGCTGCAGCAAGTGACACAGCTCTACATGGTTACACTATGTACACGCTGCAGCAAGTGACACAGCCCTACACTGTTACACTATGTACACGCTGCAGCAAGTGACACAGCCCTACACGGTTACACTATGTACACGCTGCAGCAAGTGACACAGCCCTACACGGTTACACTATGTACACGCTGCAGCAAGTGACACAGCCCTACACGGTTACACTATGTACACGCTGCAGCAAGTGACACAGCTCTACACGGTTACACTATATACACGTTGCAGCAAGTGACACAGCTCTACACGGTTACACTATGTACACGCTGCAGCAAGTGACACAGCTCTACACGGCTACACTATATACACGTTGCAGCAAGTGACACAGCTCTACACGGTTACACTATATACACGTTGCAGCAAGTGACACAGCTCTACACGGTTACACTATATACACGTTGCAGCAAGTGACACAGCTCTACACGGCTACACTATATACACGTTGCAGCAAGTGACACAGCTCTACACGGTTACACTATGTACACGTTGCAGCAAGTGACACAGCTCTACACGGTTACACTATGTACACGCTGCAGCAAGTGACACAGCTCTAAACGGCTACACTATATACACGTTGCAGCAAGTGACACAGCCCTACACGGATACACTATGTACACGCTGCAGCAAGTGACACAGCTCTACACGGCTACACTATGTACACGCTGCAGCAAGTGACACAGCTCTACACGGTTACACTATGTACACGTTGCAGCAAGTGACACAGCTCTACACGGTTACACTATATACACGTTGCAGCAAGTGACACAGCTTTACACGGTTACACTATGTACACGCTGCAGCAAGTGACACAGCTCTACACGGCTACACTATGTACACGCTGCAGCAAGTGACACAGCTCTACACGGTTACACTATGTACACGTTGCAGCAAGTGACACAGCTCTACACGGTTACACTATTAGCACGCTGCAGCAAGTGACACAGCTCTACACGGTTACACTATGTACACGCTGCAGCAAGTGACACAGCCCTACACGGTTACACTATGTACACGCTGCAGCAAGTGACACAGCCCTACACGGATACACTATGTACACGGTGCAGCAAGTGACACAGCTCTACACGGTTACACTATGTACACGCTACAGCAAGTGACACAGCTCTACACGGTTACACTATGTACACGCTGCAGCAAGTGACACAGCTCTACACGGTTACACTATGTACACGCTGCAGCAAGTGACACAGCTCTACACGGTTACACTAAGTGCACGCTGCAGCAAGTGACAGCTCTACACGGTTACACTATGTACACGCTGCAGTAAGTGACACAGCCCTACACGGTTACACTATGTACACGCTGCAGCAAGTGACACAGCTCTACATGGTTACACTATGTACACGCTGCAGCAAGTGACACAGCCCTACACTGTTACACTATGTACACGCTGCAGCAAGTGACACAGCTCTACACGGCTACACTATATACACGTTGCAGCAAGTGACACAGCTCTACACGGTTACACTATATACACGTTGCAGCAAGTGACACAGCTCTACACGGCTACACTATATACACGTTGCAGCAAGTGACACAGCTCTACACGGTTACACTATGTACACGTTGCAGCAAGTGACACAGCTCTACACGGTTACACTATGTACACGCTGCAGCAAGTGACACAGCTCTACACGGCTACACTATATACACGTTGCAGCAAGTGACACAGCTCTACACGGTTACACTATATACACGTTGCAGCAAGTGACACAGCTCTACACGGTTACACTATATACACGTTGCAGCAAGTGACACAGCTCTACACGGCTACACTATATACACGTTGCAGCAAGTGACACAGCTCTACACGGTTACACTATGTACACGTTGCAGCAAGTGACACAGCTCTACACGGTTACACTATGTACACGCTGCAGCAAGTGACACAGCTCTACACGGCTACACTATATACACGTTGCAGCAAGTGACACAGCTCTACACGGTTACACTATGTACACGCTGCAGCAAGTGACACAGCTCTACACGGCTACACTATGTACACGCTGCAGCAAGTGACACAGCTCTACACGGTTACACTATGTACACGTTGCAGCAAGTGACACAGCTCTACACGGTTACACTATATACACGTTGCAGCAAGTGACACAGCTCTACACGGTTACACTATGTACACGCTGCAGCAAGTGACACAGCTCTACACGGCTACACTATGTACACGCTGCAGCAAGTGACACAGCTCTACACGGTTACACTATGTACACGTTGCAGCAAGTGACACAGCTCTACACGGTTACACTATGTGCACGCTGCAGCAAGTGACACAGCTCTACACGGTTACACTATGTACACGTTGCAGCAAGTGACACAGCCCTACACGGTTACACTATGTGCACGCTGCAGCAAGTGACACAGCCCTACACGGTTACACTATGTGCACGCTGCAGCAAGTGACACAGCTCTACACGGTTACACTATATACAGGCTGCAGCAAGTGACACAGCCCTACACGGTTACACTATGTGCACGCTGCAGCAAGTGACACAGCCCTACACGGTTACACTATGTGCACGCTACAGCAAGTGACACAGCTCTACTCCGTTACACTGTGTACACGCTGTAGCATGTGACACAGCTCTACACGGTTACACTATATACACGCTGCAGCAAGTGACACAGCTCTACACGGTTACACTATGTACACGCTGCAGCAAGTGACACAGCTCTACACGGTTACACTATGTACACGCTGCAGCAAGTGACACAGCTCTACACGGTTACACTATGTACACGCTGCAGCAAGTGACACAGCCCTACACGGTTACACTATATACACGTTGCAGCAAGTGACACAGCTCTACACGGCTACACTATATACACGTTGCAGCAAGTGACACAGCTCTACACGGTTACACTATATACACGTTGCAGCAAGTGACACAGCTCTTCACGGTTACACTATGTACACGCTGCAGCAAGTGACACAGCTCTACACGGCTACACTATATACACGTTGCAGCAAGTGACACAGCTCTACACGGTTACACTATATACACGTTGCAGCAAGTGACACAGCTCTACACGGTTACACTATGTACACGCTGCAGCAAGTGACACAGCTCTACACGGCTACACTATATACACGTTGCAGCAAGTGACACAGCTCTACACGGCTACACTATATACACGTTGCAGCAAGTGACACAGCTCTACACGGTTACACTATATACACGTTGCAGCAAGTGACACAGCTCTACACGGCTACACTATATACACGTTGCAGCAAGTGACACAGCTCTACACGGTTACACTATATACACGTTGCAGCAAGTGACACAGCTCTACACGGCTACACTATATACACGTTGCAGCAAGTGACACAGCTCTACACGGTTACACTATATACACGTTGCAGCAAGTGACACAGCTCTACACGGTTACACTATGTACACGCTGCAGCAAGTGACACAGCTCTACACGGCTACACTATATACACGTTGCAGCAAGTGACACAGCTCTACACGGTTACACTATATACACGTTGCAGCAAGTGACACAGCTCTACACGGCTACACTATATACACGTTGCAGCAAGTGACACAGCTCTACACGGTTACACTATGTACACGTTGCAGCAAGTGACACAGCTCTACACGGTTACACTATGTACACGCTGCAGCAAGTGACACAGCTCTACACGGCTACACTATATACACGTTGCAGCAAGTGACACAGCTCTACACGGTTACACTATATACACGTTGCAGCAAGTGACACAGCTCTACACGGTTACACTATATACACGTTGCAGCAAGTGACACAGCTCTACACGGCTACACTATATACACGTTGCAGCAAGTGACACAGCTCTACACGGTTACACTATGCACACGTTGCAGCAAGTGACACAGCTCTACACGGTTACACTATGTACACGCTGCAGCAAGTGACACAGCTCTACACGGCTACACTATATACACGTTGCAGCAAGTGACACAGCTCTACACGGTTACACTATGTACACGCTGCAGCAAGTGACACAGCTCTACACGGCTACACTATGTACACGCTGCAGCAAGTGACACAGCTCTACACGGTTACACTATGTACACGTTGCAGCAGGTGACACAGCTCTACACGGTTGCACTATATACACGTTGCAGCAAGTGACACAGCTCTACACGGTTACACTATGTACACGCTGCAGCAAGTGACACAGCTCTACACGGCTACACTATGTACACGCTGCAGCAAGTGACACAGCTCTACACGGTTACACTATGTACACGTTGCAGCAAGTGACACAGCTCTACACGGTTACACTATGTGCACGCTGCAGCAAGTGACACAGCTCTACACGGTTACACTATGTACACGCTGCAGCAAGTGACACAGCCCTACACGGTTACACTATGTACACGCTGCAGCAAGTGACACAGCCCTACACGGATACACTATGTACACGGTGCAGCAAGTGACACAGCTCTACACGGTTACACTATGTACACGCTACAGCAAGTGACACAGCTCTACACGGTTACACTATGTACACGCTGCAGCAAGTGACACAGCTCTACACGGTTACACTATGTACACGCTGCAGCAAGTGACACAGCTCTACACGGTTACACTAAGTGCACGCTGCAGCAAGTGACAGCTCTACACGGTTACACTATGTACACGCTGCAGTAAGTGACACAGCCCTACACGGTTACACTATGTACACGCTGCAGCAAGTGACACAGCTCTACATGGTTACACTATGTACACGCTGCAGCAAGTGACACAGCCCTACACTGTTACACTATGTACACGCTGCAGCAAGTGACACAGCTCTACACGGCTACACTATATACACGTTGCAGCAAGTGACACAGCTCTACACGGTTACACTATATACACGTTGCAGCAAGTGACACAGCTCTACACGGCTACACTATATACACGTTGCAGCAAGTGACACAGCTCTACACGGCTACACTATGTACACGCTGCAGCAAGTGACACAGCTCTACACGGTTACACTATGTACACGTTGCAGCAAGTGACACAGCTCTACACGGTTACACTATGTGCACGCTGCAGCAAGTGACACAGCCCTACACGGTTACACTATGTACACGCTGCAGCAAGTGACACAGCCCTACACGGTTACACTATGTACACGCTGCAGCAAGTGACACAGCCCTACACGGTTACACTATGTACACGCTGCAGCAAGTGACACAGCTCTACACGGTTACACTAAGTGCACGCTGCAGCAAGTGACAGCTCTACACGGTTACACTATGTACACGCTGCAGTAAGTGACACAGCCCTACACGGTTACACTATGTACACGCTGCAGCAAGTGACACAGCTCTACATGGTTACACTATGTACACGCTGCAGCAAGTGACACAGCCCTACACTGTTACACTATGTACACGCTGCAGCAAGTGACACAGCCCTACACGGTTACACTATGTACACGCTGCAGCAAGTGACACAGCCCTACACGGTTACACTATGTACACGCTGCAGCAAGTGACACAGCCCTACACGGTTACACTATGTACACGCTGCAGCAAGTGACACAGCCCTACACGGTTACACTATGTGCACGCTGCAGCAAGTGACACAGCCCTACACGGTTACACTATGTGCACGCTGCAGCAAGTGACACAGCCCTACACGGTTACACTATGTGCACGCTACAGCAAGTGACACAGCTCTACTCCGTTACACTATGTACACGCTGTAGCATGTGACACAGCTCTACACGGTTACACTATATACACGCTGCAGCAAGTGACACAGCTCTACACGGTTACACTATGTACACGCTGCAGCAAGTGACACAGCTCTACACGGTTACACTATGTACACGCTGCAGCAAGTGACACAGCTCTACACGGTTACACTATGTACACGCTGCAGCAAGTGACACAGCCCTACACGGTTACACTGTGTACACGCAGCAGCAAGTGACACAGCTCTACACGGTTACACTATGTACACGCAGCAGCAAGTGACACAGCCCTACACGGTTACACTATGTACACGCTGCAGCAAGTGACACAGCTCTACACGGTTACACTATGTGCACGCTGCAGCAAGTGACACTGCTCTACACGGTTACACTATGTACACGCTGCAGCAAGTGACACAGCCCTACACGGTTACACTATGTACACGCTGCAGCAAGGGACACAACTCTACACGGTTACACTATGTACACGCTGCAGCAAGTGACACAGCCCTACACGGTTACACTATATACAAGCTGCAGCGAGTGACACAGCTCTACACGGTTACACTATGTACACGCTGCAGCAAGTGACACAGCCCTACACGGTTACACTATGTACACGCTGCAGCAAGTGACACGGCTCTACACGGTTACACTATGTACACGCTGCAGCAAGTGACACAGCTCTACACGGTTACACTATGTACACGCTGCAGCAAGTGACACAGCCCTACACGGTTACACTATGTACACGCTGCAGCAAGTGACACAGCCCTACACGGTTACACTATATACAGGCTGCAGCAAGTGACACAGCCCTACACGGTTACACTATGTACACGCTGCAGCAAGTGACACAGCCCTACACGGTTACACTATGTACACGCTGCAGCAAGTGACACAGCTCTACACGGTTACACTATGTACACGCTGCAGCAAGTGACACAGCCCTACACGGTTACACTATGTACACGCTGCAGCAAGTGACACAGCTCTACACGGTTACACTATGTGCACGCTGCAGCAAGTGACACAGCTCTACACGGTTACACTATGTACACGCTGCAGCAAGTGACACAGCTCTACACGGTTATACTATGTACACGCTGCAGCAAGTGACACAGCCCTACACGGTTACACTATGTACACGCTGCAGCAAGTGACACAGCCCTACACGGTTACACTATGTACACGCTGCAGCAAGTGACACAGCTCTACACGGTTACACTATGTACACGCTGCAGCAAGTGACACAGCCCTACACGGTTACACTCTGTAAACGCTGCAGCAAGTAACACAGATCTAGACGGTTACACTATGCACACGCTGCAGCAAGTGACACAGCCCTGCACGGTTACACTATGTACACGCTGCAGCAAGTGACACAGCCCTACACGGTTACACTATGTACACGCTGCAGCAAGTGACACAGCTCTACACGGTTACACTATGTACACGCTGCAGCAAGTGACACAGCCCTACACGGTTACACTATGATGGTCGGCTTTCTGATTCCAGCACTGGACGGACCCACATTTGGCCTGGAATTCCTCCGAGTACGGGGGTCTGACCCGCCTCCGCATCCCCTCCTCCAGAGTCTGGGTGCCCGACATAGTCCTCTACAACAGGTTTGTACAGGTCACACCCCAATATACCGTGCGCATAAACGTATATCCCTTCAAGTAGTGCCTAAAATATGGTCGTATATCAGGGTTATATGGTTACTACATATTTTTGTCTTTGTTTTACTAATGTTTGGCCAGGTTAATGCCTGTTCAATTAATCTGTGGCGTATTTAATCATGCATGCGAATCTTACGGGTGCGTGGTCCGGTTGATCTCATCACATTCTGACTCGCAGGGTGGGTTCCGCTAAGGGGGTGGGGGTTGGGTGTCATACTATGAGCTGTAGCAACAAATATCGCACGCCAACCTATGTTCTGCTTGTTTTTAAAATGAAGTTGGATACTTGCCCTATGATTTTCTGTGACTGTAATAGGCAAACATTATTACCGATTTTTCTCAGGCATGGGGTTAAAAATGGGAGTTTCTCCATTACTTATCATAGGGATGGTTTAAATTGGAGTGTAAACTACAACACCGCCTCCATCACAACTGTAGTCGACCCCTTTAATGTCTGCCGCCCATGTTACATAAATGTTTGTCATTTGCACGATTTTCTTTCTTGTGCCACTTTTTTACGTGCTTGGAAGTGAATATGATAATGATTCTCTTTGGTTGCAACACACCGGCCAGTGGAAGTTCGATGTGTGACAAATGAATCGTTCTTTACACAATATGCTACACGGTATTAAAACACTGTGAGATGTATATGTTTGTGTGTGCCTTGCAACTGGGTAATAGATCTATATTTGTCAAATTAAAAGAGTTTCACGCCCCTCCAAATTGTTTAGTCATACACTATTACCCAGGAATAACAAGTAAAGCAAGGCCGCGGCCATAGCGAAACTTAATTTACTTAAAGCTGATAATTTTGAGTATCCCGGAAAGACATATCAATCACATAAATCATAGTAAAAACTAGAATAATAAAATAATCCAATGGAGTCAAAGAAATTACAGAAGACTCATCAGATTGGAACAATTATAAAGGATGAGTCATTAAAGCCTACCGCTATCTTTCTTATAGCGTGTGTGAGACCAAACAAATACTTTTTCGTTGGTTTTCGCGTAGCAATAGGTCCCTGATACCGGGTGTGGGCTATCAAAGCTGGGGCATATTTCATCTAACTTCCATGCTCCTCTTGTCATCTGTGCACAAAAAAACGGGCCTAAAATAACTGTGAATATCATTATACGTGATGGAATATTATAGATAATTATATATATTACATTACAAGCCTCTATCTATTTTTTCATGTAATACAATATATCTGGATTGTTTTTCTGTAAGGATATCAGCATGACAACTTTCATCTAATTCTCTCTTACACTGCAGCGTTGACGAGACCAAGCCGGCGACACAGATCTTCCCGGAGACCAATGCCATCGTGTCCAGCAACGGCTACGTCCTGTGGGTCATCCCAGCAATGATCAAGAGCTCCTGCAAGATCGACATCACCTACTTCCCCTTCGACGAGCAGCGGTGTCCGCTCAAGTTCGGCAGTTGGACGTACGACGGCTTCCAACTCGACCTCCTGCATATCCTGGACAGCGGGGACCTGTCCAAGTTCATCTCCAGCGGGGAGTGGGACCTCATCGGGATGCCGGCCAAGCGCAATGTCGAGTTCTACTCGTGCTGCGCCGAGCCGTACGTCGATGTCACCTATGAGATTATCATACGGAGAATGCCCATGTTCTTCACCTACAACCTGGTCTTCCCATGCATGCTGCTGATGCTCATAGGGATCTTGGTCTTCTGCCTCCCGCCGGAGTCCGGCGAGAAGGTGTCGCTAGGGGTGACAGTCCTGCTGGCCATGACCGTCTACCAACTGCTCATCGCCGAGACCATCCCTCCCACCTCTGAGGTTGTGCCGCTCATAGGTACGCGTTAAAGTCTCCCCTCTGTATTAACATCCATCCCTCCTCTGAGGTTGTGCCGCTCATAGGTACGAGTTGAAGTCTCCCCTCTGTATTAACATCCCTCCTACCTCTGAGGTTGTGCCGATCATAGGTACGCGTTGAAGTATCCCCTCTGTATTAACATCCATCCCTTCTCTGAGGTTGTACCGCTTATAGGTGGTACGCGTTGAAGTCTCCCATCTGTATTAACATCCCTCCCATCTCTGAGGTTGTGCCGATCATAGGTACGCGTTGAAGTATCCCCTCTGTATTAACATCCATCCCTCCTCTGAGCTTGTACCGCTTATAGGTGGTACGCGTTGAAGTCTCCCCTCTGTGTTAACATCCCTCCCACCTCTGAGGTTGTGCCGCTCATATGTACGAGTTGAAGTCTCCCCTCTGTATTACCATCCATCCCTCCTCTGAGTTTGTGTCGCTCATAGGTACGCGTTGAAGTCTCCCCTCTGTATTAACATCCATCCCTCCTCTGAGCTTGTACCGCTTATAGGTGGTACGCGTTGAAGTCTCCCCTCTGTATTAACATCCCTCCCACCTCTGAGGTTGTGCCGATCATAGGTACGCGTTGAAGTATCCCCTTTGTATTAACATCCATCCCTCCTCTGAGGTTGTACCGCTTATAGGTGGTACGCGTTGAAGTCTCCCCTCTGTATTAACATCCCTCCCACCTCTGAGGTTGTGCCGCTCATAGGTACGAGTTGAAGTCTCCCCTCTGTATTACCATCCATCCCACCTCTGAGGTTGTGCCGATCATAGGTACGCGTTGAAGTATCCCCTCTGTATTAACATCCATCCCTCCTCTGAGGTTGTACCGCTTATAGGTGGTACGCGTTGAAGTCTCCCCTCTGTATTAACATCCCTCCCACCTTTGAGGTTGTGCGGCTCATAGGTACGCGTTAAAGTCTCCCCTCTGTATTAACATCCATCCCTCCTCTGAGGTTGTGCCGATCATAGGTACGCGTTGAAGTCTCCCCTCTGTATTAACATCCCTCCCACCTCTGAGGTTGTGCCGCTCATAGGTACGCGTTGAAGTCTCCCCTCTGTATTAACATCCCTCCCACCTCTGAGGTTGTGCCGATCATAGGTACGCGTTGAAGTATCCCCTCTGTATTAACATCCCTCCCACCTTTGAGGTTGTGCCGCTTATAGGTGGTACGCGTTGAAGTATCCCCTCTGTATTAACATCCATCCCTCCTCTGTGGTTGTGCCGCTTATAGGTGGTACGCGTTGAAGTCTCCCCTCTGTATTAACATCCCTCCCACCTTTGAGGTTGTGCGGCTCATAGGTACGCGTTAAAGTCTCCCCTCTGTATTAACATCCATCCCTCCTCTGAGGTTGTGCCGATCATAGGTACGCGTTGAAGTATCCCCTCTGTATTAACATCCCTCCCACCTCTGAGGTTGTGCCGATCATAGGTACGCGTTGAAGTATCCCCTCTGTATTAACATCCATCCCTCCTCTGAGCTTGTACCGCTTATAGGTGGTACGCGTTGAAGTCTCCCCTCTGTGTTAACATCCCTCCCACCTCTGAGGTTGTGCCGCTCATATGTACGAGTTGAAGTCTCCCCTCTGTATTACCATCCATCCCTCCTCTGAGTTTGTGTCGCTCATAGGTACGCGTTGAAGTCTCCCCTCTGTATTAACATCCATCCCTCCTCTGAGCTTGTACCGCTTATAGGTGGTACGCGTTGAAGTCTCCCCTCTGTATTAACATCCCTCCCACCTCTGAGGTTGTGCCGATCATAGGTACGCGTTGAAGTATCCCCTTTGTATTAACATCCATCCCTCCTCTGAGGTTGTACCGCTTATAGGTGGTACGCGTTGAAGTCTCCCCTCTGTATTAACATCCCTCCCACCTCTGAGGTTGTGCCGCTCATAGGTACGAGTTGAAGTCTCCCCTCTGTATTACCATCCATCCCACCTCTGAGGTTGTGCCGATCATAGGTACGCGTTGAAGTATCCCCTCTGTATTAACATCCATCCCTCCTCTGAGGTTGTACCGCTTATAGGTGGTACGCGTTGAAGTCTCCCCTCTGTATTAACATCCCTCCCACCTTTGAGGTTGTGCGGCTCATAGGTACGCGTTAAAGTCTCCCCTCTGTATTAACATCCATCCCTCCTCTGAGGTTGTGCCGATCATAGGTACGCGTTGAAGTCTCCCCTCTGTATTAACATCCCTCCCACCTCTGAGGTTGTGCCGATCATAGGTACGCGTTGAAGTATCCCCTCTGTATTAACATCCCTCCCACCTTTGAGGTTGTGCCGCTTATAGGTGGTACGCGTTGAAGTATCCCCTCTGTATTAACATCCATCCCTCCTCTGTGGTTGTGCCGCTTATAGGTGGTACGCGTTGAAGTCTCCCCTCTGTATTAACATCCCTCCCACCTTTGAGGTTGTGCGGCTCATAGGTACGCGTTAAAGTCTCCCCTCTGTATTAACATCCATCCCTCCTCTGAGGTTGTGCCGATCATAGGTACGCGTTGAAGTATCCCCTCTGTATTAACATCCCTCCCACCTTTGAGGTTGTACCGCTTATAGGTACGCGTTGAAGTATCCCCTCTGTATTAACATCCATCCCTCCTCTGTGGTTGTGCCGCTTATAGGTGGTACGCGTTGAAGTCTCCCCTCTGTATTAACATCCCTCCCATTTCTGAGGTTGTGCCACTTATAGGTACGAGTTGAATTCTCCCCTCTGTATTAACATTCCTCCCACCTCTGAGCTTGTACCGCTTATAGGTGGTACGCGTTGAATTCTCCCCTCTGTATTAACACCCCGCCCACCTCTGAGGTTGTGCCGCTCATAGGTACGAGTTGAAGTCTCCCCTCTGTATTACCATCCATCCCTCCTCTGAGTTTGTGTCGCTTATAGGTACGCGT
>OZ025259.1:1840234-2054958 GCA_964019135.1 Arenicola marina
GCACTGAAAAATGGCAACATCCGCCTCTGCTGACATAAACGTCTTCTTAGGCTGTTCAGTTCACTCATTAACATGCTGAAATAATGTGCTGACCATTTTGCCCCATTAGGGGGGCAAAATTGCCCCATTAGGGGGACAAAATGACCCACTGTGACATAAAACATATTTTTGTGCTAGTAAAAATTTTGTTCGTGTCACTCGCATGTATCCAAACTATGTTATTCACAATACTACTGTTGTCAGTTTACCAAAATTTGGCTCTTTTTATAGCACTGCTTGTCCTCCAAAAAATACAAATAAAGTTAAGGTGGTCATTTTGCTCCATGTTCCCCTACTCTAACCTTTAGGCATGGTACCAAGACAAGTCTATCTAAAGTGAAAAATATACATGATTGCATAAGAAGTGGGGCTACCAATATGTGTACTAGACTAGAACCTCCTTGCAAAATAGCTTTCACATTACAATATTAATTTGCTCTATGTGAAGTAAATATCGGTGTATACAGGTGTGTAATATTGGAATGCCTTTGACAGCTTGTAAAGTCAGCGATGCTGAGGGTCTCTTACACTTCTTGTCATGCAGTGATACATTATTATACAGCTTCGCGAGATCGTTTCCTGAGTGGGTCTCCCGAGGCTAATACTGCCTTCATAACTCATAACTTCATAACCATATAGATGGCTGTATATCTGTTCTGAAACCATTGTCAAAACATTTTAGACACTAATTATGCTAATAATAAAATTATGCAAACGTAAGTCACAATAAACTGGTTAACATGCAGAAACACTTCGAAGCGCACTCACTTCAAGCTGTCAATGGCACACGTGCTCTTGTTTACTCACCATCTAAAAGTAGGTCAAAATGGCCGCGAAAGTGTAAACCCGTGTATAGGGCTATACAGTTCTCGCGATCGGGCAGCGAGACTTGAGTTTGGGGGACAAACAAACACACGTGCTCTGTGTTGAAGTATAGGCAGCTATAATTCAATTTCTTTCCAGGTTTATTCTGAAGCCTATGAGTCTCATTTCAATAAACATGGCTGGGGGAGGTATACGTTAAAATACTTGGAGGCGATGAACCGCAGAACTTTTGGAATATACAAGGGAAAATCCGTCGTCAAAACACTCGAAAGCTAAAAATAGCGTCCTAACTTTTGCCCTGCACCCGGACGAGTTCCCCAAACAACGAGTGACGTCACAGAGTCTCACGTGCCTTCGCGGCAACAAAAATGGCGAGAGCAAGTGATCGACTTAACCATTCCGCTGTCAAAATGTGCAATGCATGGAGTAACCACACAGATGCAAGGGCGGATCTAGGAATTTGCCAAGGGGGGGGGGGGTTGCTCTCTGAAAACTTCCAACCGAGGGTTGTGCGCTCTGAAAAACGTGCGACCGGGGGGGAGGGGTGGGGGGCTGCTCTCAAGACTTGTGACCGCGGGGGTGGAAGGGGGGGGGGGGCTTGGGCTTGGAGAACCAGACTTTAACAGTGTATGTTCAGTTTCCCAAGGGGGGGGGGGCGTCGCTCTCTGAAGACTTGGGACTTTAACATGTATGTTAACATGTATTTTGTATGTTCTGGTTCCCAAGGGGGGGGGGGGTGCTACCCCCTACCCCCCCCCCCCTAGATCCGCCACTGCTGATGCGCCATTAAACCACAGGGTTAAGGTAAAATAAGGCCAGTTGGATGTTTTTTTATTACTTTTGGATCACGAAAGACCAAGTTTCTTCATTTTGTAAGTTGGATGTTTTTGTATTACTTTTGGATCAGGAAAAGACAAAGTTTTTTCATTCTTTGCAAGTTTCTGTTTGAAGCGTTGCGCCAACGTTATCACCGGGGAGAATCCGTGTGACGTCATAATGCCCCGTTTTCGTAGGAAATGCAAAAAAACGTTAGTTTCTCAGCCGTGTTCTTCCGTCGTAACAGATATTCGTCATTGTGATGGCGCAAACGAAAAATATGTCGTTTATCCGTTTTGTGCCGCTATATTTCTTAAATATTCACAATCATATCGATAGGCCTTCCACAATAGACCCACCCCTCGGCGCCTGGCTCTTGCGCAGGTAGTCTGGTTCTCTGTCTCTGTCTTTGCGTAACATATAAGTCACGCCTACGTCACAGACACAGATAGTCAGGATACCAGTGTGCGCAGAGATTCTAAACTCGTTCCGAACACGTGCTTAGTTTGTTTGTCCCCAAAATCAGTAAACCGGAAGTCTAAGCGAACGAGACTTTATAGCCCTATATCAAAATAAACTAGCAGCATAAGAAAAGTTGACCGTGAAAGGGAAAGTGTTTTTCAGGTATAATATGGGACATTAGGCCCTACCAAGAAGTAGGCCTATTTTAGTAACTTAGTAACTGTCCCAGTTTCTGCCAGTTAGACACAAACACAGGTCGGGACTGGGCTTGGTCAGGTGAGGGGATTGGGGGGGGGGGGTGCTTGAATCCTTACACAGACAATCGAGAGGCCTTTCGGGTAGCCTCTGGACCTATGCCTATGCCACATGAACGTCTTCCATTGTCGAAGCAATATCAGTGCAGACCCGTTGTAAGTGGGGGTAGGGATGGTTCCACCCCCCTGCCTCCCAATATTTTTTACATGTATATAGTCCCAATTTAAATACTAGAGACTGTTTTTGCTAGAAAAAGGACCAGGTGAGGGAGGGGGGGTGAAAATAATATAAAAATTAACGATTGAAGGGGGGGGGGAGATTCTTTTCTTTCTCAATAAGAATCAGTTAAAAGAAATTTTGAAAGAAAGACTGTTAACATTGCCTTGCTTCAGCCCCCCCCCCCCCCCCCCCCTGGAGCCTCTACTAGATTGCAACATTTTGCGATGTATTTCGTCGGAAAACCCGACTTTTACAGTGGATACTCAAGTTTCCAGGACTGGGGGGGCCCTAACCACCTCCCCCCCACCCCCACCTCAGATCCTCCCCTGGTTACATTACTGTTTTGCTTAACTGTAACTTGACAATATCATCAGGGGCGTAGGCAGGGACTTGAGCAAGTGCACGGACCTGCTGCGGATGAAATAACAAAAATACTCCCGAACAACAGGATTGAAAAGTAATGGCAATCGTCTGGGTTTCCTGTCAAGAAAGGCATAACATAACAGCGAAAACAATTTTCCCCGGATTCAACGCACCTGAGCGCTGCAGGCTTGTGCATGGATACGGCATGTGCACGTGTTCTAGGACCCAAAATCGCCAGACCACACGGTCTGCGCCATCTAGGATCCAATGTACAGTTTCACACCGTGTCTCGATCGCCGTGTCAATTGACGGGGGCTATGACTATATGAGGCAGTAACTCCGCAGTTTCAGATATATTTAAGTGCTTTCATGCACGATGGAATATGGAGTATGCCCCCCCCCCCCCCCCCACTCCCGCCCGGATCCATCCATGGGACCTTCTACTCCAAGAAAGCTTAGAGTGCCTTATCTTCCTGCGCTTTAATGCGTGAATTTCGACCTCCAAGAGGTCACTAAATGTGAATCAATCACCTCTTTAGCCCCGGGTCAACCCTGCCCGCAAGGATATTAGTACACCAAGATAGGTCATACGGCGATTTCCTTGTAATCGTCCTCCGGTGGCGCCGCCAAGCGGTGAGCGCTTAGTGGCAGGCATCAACTTCAGGCATCAACTTCAAGTTTGTTCTGCCATAAATTGCGCAAATTCACGAAAGATATGTCCAGGAGAGGCATTTTTCAGATTCCCGAAGAAAAAGGAAAGGTAAGACCGGCTTCTTGCGTTAATTTATCAGTCATTGATATCGTGCATCGTTTATCACCCCCACAATTTCTAATAATTATCTATTATCGCTCACATCGAAGCGGTCGGCTAATGTGAGCAAACCAAGTCAAAGATCTATCGTTGGCGTTGCCACTATCTATTACTCAACAATTACCAGAAGACAACAAGCTCTAAGTGCTGGCTAATGCATAACGAATGTGTAATGAGGTGTCCTAATCGATGTCCTGGGGTCTGAATAAAAATTGGGTGAACTCAGACCATATATAGTGCGATCATGGACCTACTGCCTTGGCCTGGGTGTCCGGTTCCCGGGGACTGGTTACCTTTGACAGAGCTAGCCAGAGCGGGGGAAAAGCAAAGCCTTTGTCTGCATTTCTACTGAAATTTTTTGTATGTTTATAAGCATTTGCAATTATATTTTTTTGTTTTTCTTTTCATTATTACCTTTTAGATGCCAGGGATGGGTGGTCAATGCAAGAAGGAAAGACATGTTCAATAAGTCCAGTAGGCCAGGGGCGGATCCAGGGTGGGCCCCCCTTTTAGGACCAAAATGTATACCATTTAACATAACCCCCCACCCCCCCTATCCAGCATATCTGGTTCTGACCCTGAAATCTGACGTAGTTTATATTCTTAAAAGCTGCTCATGTCTGAGAGTTTCTGTAGAAATGAACAATCTTGTTGATGTTCGTATTTTTGTATTGAAAATGTCAATTGGTTGAGCATGGCTTTGTTGTTTTCATTCATACTTAGGCTTAGAATATATCTCTGGGCGGATCTAGGAATTTTGAAGCGGAAGGGGGGGGGGGCGTCAAAATGGCCGCATATGTCCACCAATTTTGTTTACAACCGGTGGGAGGGGTGGAAAAAATGTCAACTGTAACATCCCTAAATAACCCCTCTCCCATTGGATCCGCCTCTGGGTTTCATCTACAAAATGTCTCTTTTTCATATGTATTTCGTCGGAAAGCCCGAGTTTTACTTCTCAGACTAAACTTCGGGCGTCGTTGCGTTTGTTGTACACTTGTTAGGAGACTTTTTCAGTGGCGTTGAACGGTAGACGAATCTATTGTCCAACGAAATGTGTCAATCAAACAAAGACAGGAGACCGCTAAATGCTAAATAATTATGAAGTTGTTGTGTTTTATAATCCATCAGTCAAGGGTACATCATAGTTTTCAACCAGCAATGTTATCAGAGAATTAGGGGAGCCAAACTGTTGACTGCCAGTCAATGACGTTCTCGAAAGATGACGCCTTGATGACACTAACAACTATTTATTGCCGCATAAAAAATACAAAAGTATATATATTTAATGTAAAATATACCTGAAAGCATGAAAGAACACCACCAGGCTTTATATCATCCGAATTAATAGCGCTAAAATCCAATTTGTAGTTCACAGGGCGCCGCTTATCAAGCAGTCTGCGTTATCGTCAGCGCAGTGGCAGCCGAACGTTACGCGCTTGCCGCATAGCGGCGCCACTACTCGCCGCATTGGTGTACTAATATCTTTGCCTCCCCGTCTCCTCTAGAACGTCACGAAGGGTTGCATGAGCTATAACGGGGATGGTTGTAGTCAAAGTTAAAACTATATTTCATTCTACTATGGTATGACGTTTTGATCACTATGACGTTTTGGTCACTATGGCGTTTGGGGTTATAGCATACGTGTATACATCATTTTATATGTGTCATACTAGACAGCCAAACAATTGAAACTCACGGTGTGCCACAGGGCAGAACATCGACCCCGCCGTAGCCTGCTGCTGTAGCTCTGGAGTGGGGGGAGTGGGAGGGGGGCCGGGGGCGAGACCGAATAGCGTTGCCAGTCGTATTGTGGAATATATGTGGGCCTCCGTATTATCCCAATACGCACATTATACATGGGTATGCCGCCCGATACTTCTTTCACCCGGGTCAGGCGCGCGCGCATCCAAAACAACATGGGACATTCGGGCAAAGGTGACTGTATAGGCTGGTACCCTTGCCCGAAAATGATCCGGACATGACCGGTGTGAACATTCAGTGACTTTCGACGTAGCCCTATAGGCAGGTCCGGACTTTACCGGGCGGCATACCGACCCTGGCCCAAAGAAATGCAACCACTGACTTCCGCCTCACCTAGCCCTGATTTAGCTATACGTTATTGGGAGCCAGATACAATGCGTGCGAGCCGAATGCGGGCGAGGCAATATTGTCTAAACGACAGGCACATCCATGCACAAAATGGTAAACAGTTCCGACGCGAAAAGACTTCTATAAAATTACGCACGTGCGTACGTGCGTACGGCTAGCTCCCGGCCCCCTGGGTTCGCTTGCTCGTGGCGAAATAGTAACTCAGAGAAAAAGACGGTGAAAACAAGTTCATCATCCTCCATTTACCTTGCCAACAAACGAATTGATAAAAACACGCCAGGCCCTCTAAAACGCTTCACCGAGGAAAAGAACAAATAAAACAGTTTCAAAGCTGTCGCTAGGTGGGCGTGTTTGAGTGGTGGGGGTGGGGCAGTGTTCAGAGAATGGCGCTTATCTCGATGACGTACAATTTACTATGGTACAGAAAAAGTGCGGCGCCACCCCAGCATACCTTCAACGTTTTGTTTGGCCGTCTGCTCTATTTCTTCAGTCACGTTTGAAGCTTCACCCGGTCTCCAGTTGCGTTAACAGTAACTACATTCATTTTGTTAAAGTGTGTGTAAATCTACTTCATTTTCAGCTCTAACATAACATCCTGCACTGATGTATGAATAATTGCTAAAATCAAATCACTGTATTTCTTACAAGTAATGGTATCTGTGCTTGCTTTAGACATATTTATTATTCCCTACCATCGGGACTAGGCCTATACATAAACTACATATGCATAACCAATGGTTTAATAACTTTTTTTTTTCTTTTTTTTCACTTTATTCATTCAAAATAATTTTGCTACATATACATAATATATAACAATAACATACATACAAAATGAAAGGATACAGAGCGTACATACAAAGTCTAATGATAACTTACATTTAATTTACCCCTTATCCATCAGTTCTTTTACACTCTTCCACTTGTTATGATATTTTTTTTTTCCGGTCTCCTTAGAAAGAATTGAAGTTTCTAATTTATATAACCTTTTGATTTGTCTTATCACAGCTGGAAGAACTAAACCTTTATCTTTACATCATGCGGCAAATATACACTTTTTAACCATTATACACATGTGGTCTACCAATAAATGTTCCTGTTCTGTTATGCCCAGAGGAACGTTCATCTTATTAATAAGCTTTGAAATGTCAATACATGGTCGGAGGTAAGTCATAAAAGTTTCCCATAAGTGCTGTACAACTGGACAATCCCAAAATAAATGCTCTATCGTTTCTGTTTCTATTTGACAAAATACACAAACTTTGCTTTCTTTGATGCCACACATTTTCAAATACTCATTTGTTGCAGTGATTCTTTGCAATATCTTATATTGGAAGCTTCGGCACTTATTCTCAGTAGTAGACTTAAACGGTTGAGAAAATCTATCTATGCATTTGTTGTCATCTATTGTAGTTCCTAGGTTTTTTTCCCATCGTATCTTCCTGCTTGCTACTAAGCTTGTATCTTTGATCATTTTCCAATAAACCAAATTGCAGAATCTCTCTGCCCGTGTGACCTCAGACAAAACTGGGTCCGTTCGATCACTTGGTGGATTATTTATGTTTCCAACTTTGCCAAACCACGTGTGAAATAATTCGTTTCTCAAGCAGAGGTAGTCTAAGAAATTAATTTCCACCCTATATTTTTCTATAAAACACCTATGTGATAGTGGGGAACCGTCCTTATCCAATAAATCCATGACCAACCGGAAGTTATTTGCAATCAGCTGTGTTTTATATTTCTTAACATTAAGATTTTTTTGATATCTGGCATTTGAAAAAGTATAATACATTTCTGTTCCCTCCGCGTAACATATGTCTCTATATATACCCCATGCTACAAGGACTTCTTTCCAAAACGCAATTGGGACACCCCTCACCTGCCAGAAGATGGATTTTGGATCTAGACTCCAAACTAAGGACGTATCTTTTTCCATTAGAATACATTTCGTTTAATAACTTATTAATTAATAATAAATTATTATTCGCTGTATCCTTGTACAAATGGAGCCTTTGTTCTGCAGTGTCAAGCTAGCACTGCTGGTTTAACTAATCGCGGACGAGTGAAACCCGAAACTCTACTGAGACTGCATGTATGATCAAAGACTTAAATGGATCTGTTTATTCATCTTACCCCAAAACACTCATTCTGAGTTTAATCAGGCACCATCCATGAATAAATTAATCCCATAGTCACTGATTAGTGTTGTGTTTGGATTTTGGAATAAAGGGGCACAGACCGGGTCTTAATTCACATTCAAGATAGGAATGAGATCACATGGAAAGCAGATAACAAAATAGATTGAGAGACCAGGGAATAACACATGCTGTATCAACGCCACACTGCGTGGCGGCCTCAGATAGCAAATGAAATCCAGGCCAAATAGTTTAGCGGATTATTATGCCAAAATATGGAAACGATTTACACAGGGTTACCGCATGATGCCTCCGAGAAACATGGCACTAGTCCCTCCCAGTACGAGGCGTTTCTGATGCCTCGGTTTACATGCTTGATCTGTCTTCAATGCCACCTAGGCTTATCTGACTTGATCCTCAAAACGATTATTCATCAAATTACATTGTAAGGATTTAATAACAAGGAAGTCGTGAAGCAAACACTTTATTGATATATGATCATAGTTACTTTTTCACATACGATGTATCTAATGCGCAGTAGAATAAAGATGAACATTGTCTCACAACTGACTTAACAGCTCAAACAGATTGTGAACCTCTTGAATAATTAAATAATATACTTAATTATACTTATTACTGTTTACAATCCAAAGGGTATTGTATATTTTATTGTAGTATAGCCAATATATTAGTTACTTTTAATATTTTTCAAGGATTAACCGTTTACCTTACCATATCATACCTTATCATACTCATGTATTCGTCCAAATTTCCAGGTAGTTAAATTTAAACCATCAGTGAACCGTTTTGCTTCGACTTGCCAAAATTCGGGCTTAGAGATAAGCATATGTTAAACCTAATAAATGCGTATTGTTTTCATAACAGTGACATATTTCTTATATGTGATGATGATATATGCGATGATGTATTCCTCCGCAGACACTCTTGCTGACGGACTGTACCGTGTTGTATTCCTCTGCTGACAGACTGCACCGTGTTGTATTCCTCTGCTGACAGACTGTACCGTGTTGTATTCCTCTGCTGACAGACTGTACCGTGTTGTATTCCTCTGCTGACAGACTGCACCGTGTTGTATTCCTCTGTTGACAGACTGTTCCGTGTTGTATTCCTCTGCTGACAGACTGTACCGTGTTGTATTCCTCTGCTGACAGACTGTACCGTGTTGTATTCCTCTGCTGACAGACTGTACCGTGTTGTATTCCTCTGCCGACAGACTGTAAGCGTTGTATTCCTCTGCTGACAGACTGTACCGTGTTGTATTCCTCTGCTGACAGACTGTACCGTGTTGTATTCCTCTGCTGACAGACTGCACCGTGTTGTATTCCTCTGTTGACAGACTGTTCCGTGTTGTATTCCTCTGCTGACAGACTGTACCGTGTTGTATTCCTCTGCTGACAGACTGTACCGTGTTGTATTCCTCTGCTGACAGACTGTACCGTGTTGTATTCCTCTGCCGACAGACTGTAAGTGTTGTATTCCTCTGCTGACAGACTGTACCGTGTTGTATTCCTCTGCTGACAGACTGTACCGTGTTGTATTCCTCTGCTGACAGACTGTACCGTGTTGTATTCCTCTGCTGACAGACTGTACCGTGTTGTATTCCTCTGCTGACAGACTGCACCGTGTTGTATTCCTCTGTTGACAGACTGTTCCGTGTTGTATTCCTCTGCTGACAGACTGTACCGTGTTGTATTCCTCTGCTGACAGACTGTACCGTGTTGTATTCCTCTGCTGACAGACTGTACCGTGTTGTATTCCTCTGCCGACAGACTGTAAGTGTTGTATTCCTCTGCTGACAGACTGTACCGTGTTGTATTCCTCTGCTGACAAAGTGTAAGTGTTGTATTCCTGTGCTGAGACAGACTGTACCGTGTTGTATTCCTTTGCTGACAGACAGATTGTGCCGTGTTGTATTCCTGTGCTGACAGGCTGTACCATGTTGTATTCCTCTGCCGACAAACTGTACCATGTTGTATTCCTCTGCCGACAAACTGTACCGTGTTGTATTCCTTTGCTGACAGACAGACTGTACCGTGTTGTATTCCTCTGCTGACAGGCTGTACCGTGTTGTATGCCTCTGCTGACAGACTGTACCGTGTTGTATTCCTCTGCTGACAGGCTGTACCGTGTTGTATGCCTCTGCTGACAGACTGTACCGTGTTGTATGCCTCTGCTGACAGGCTGTACCGTGTTGTATTCCTTTGCTGACAGACAGACTGTACCGTGTTGTATTCCTCTGCTGACAGGCTGTACCGTGTTGTATGCCTCTGCTGACAGACTGTACCGTGTTGTATGCCTCTGCTGACAGGCTGTACCGTGTTGTATTCCTCTGCTGACAGACTGTAAGTGTATTCCTCTGCCGACAGACTGTAAGTGTTGTATTCCTCTGCTGACAGCCTGTACTGTATTGTATTCCTCTGCTGACAGACAGACTGTGCCGTGTTGTATTCCTGTGCTGACAGGCTGTACCGTGTTGTATTCCTTCTGCTGACAGACTGTACCGTATTGTATTCCTCTGCTGACAGACTGTACCGTGTTGTATTCCTCTGCTGACAGACTGCACCGTTTTGTATTCCTCTGCTGACAGACTGTGCCGTGTTATATTCCTGTGCTGACAGGCTGTACCGTGTTGTATTCCTTCTGCTGACAGACTGTACCGTATTGTATTCCTCTGCTGACAGACTGCACCGTGTTGTATTCCTCTGCTGACAGACTGTACCGTGTTGTATTCCTCTGCTGACAGACTGTACCGTGTTGTATTCCTGTGCTGACAGACTGTACCGTGTTGTATTCCTCTGCTGACAGACTTTACCGTTTTGTATTCCTCGGCGGACAGACCTTGAACCGTGTCGGGAGCCGCTATATTATTGGAGCCCCGATTTCCACTGCTTCGATATCATTTGCTTCGTCGGCAATGTGCAGGGAGTTGGTGCCACACGGGGCCACGGCCACCGGCGACTTTGGACTTCGGAGGCAAAGTGGGGGGAATAATGGCGAGATTATCAGAGCTGTTCTTCATGGTCACACGATATACTTTTTCATGTAAAGAGAAGGAGTTGGGGAACTAATTAGCGCATCGATGTGCTTGGAGAGAAATAATGTTCACATGTGAAAACATGTGAGCAAAAATAGTAGAAATTTTTTGTATGTACAGTTTTGCCGTGTATACCTATATAACTAGTTTCATTCAGAAAGAAAAAATGTGCATCGAATTATACCATTTGGCCTTTTTACACAAAAGAATGGCTTGATTTGTGACAATTTAGTAGAGCAGTTGATTATCAGACTAGTAGCGATCTCGAAGCATTACTCTTTATTAAACTTGCGTTGTTCCTGGTCCTGGTTCAGCTCCTCAATGCGCTGCCGGGCGATGCGCTCGAGAACTTGCTTCATCCTGGGATGCTCGTCAAGCACCTCGTTGAAGTTGGCCTTCGTCAGACAGTACATGTCGCAAATCTCGACGGCCACAATAGAGGCCACGCGGCGCTCTTCTAGCAGCAACGCTATCTCTGCGGCGGCAAGTGACAGGCTATGGATATGTGTGACACAATAATCGGATGATTACTAGATTCGCGTGTTCAAGGCCACGTATTAATACTGAGTAGATTAAAAAATAATCACATTTCCCTCTTGCTAACCTCATATTGTACGGATAATCAGAAGCCGATATTCATCAACGTTTTTTCAGATAAATCTACATCAATTTCCCCAAAACGCCCAAATTTCGAGACAAAACAAAAAACGCCAGTGCAGCCCCACGAAGTTCGCTTCGTTATTAAAGAGCTAGTTTGACAGGCATTACTGAGGCTCAGCCGTGCCTCTATTGGTCTATCCCATTAGTGATAGAATTTTTGTTACGCTTTTTGTTACGATATCACGTTGATATTGTTTGCGTTATGATCGTTATGAATATATGTGTGACTGTCTTGTATGCCTGACGTTATTAAAGATCCGTTAATTGGAAGTTCGCTAGGAGGCGGTAGTATTAATTCATCGCGCTTGATATACAAACAATAAACCCCGGCCTCAGTCACTAGACAGCCGGCTTCCTACACGGACGTCTCCGGTTATTCGTGGCCTTACCACATATTTTAAACACTTTTAACAGTTTAGACAGCATAAATATACAACCAATTACAACGTAAGCATCGTAGAAACCATGAATTGCATATATGCCATGTAGAGATTGTTCATATAAAATTTGGCAAATATCACTTTCCAAACAATTTCTCCCAGTGGACGCTAAAGCAGTAGCTTACCTCCGAAGTAGGCGCCATCGTTTAGTGTGTTGAGCACCTGTGTTTGATTGACACGGACTTCCACTTTGCCGTGTTCTATGAAGTACATGCTGTCGCCCTTGTGACCTAAATGAACCGAAAAAACGCACCTTCAACAAAACGTGAAATAGCTTATCAACCATGCATAGGGTCTGGAAGGGGTAAATGGCGACACGCGACACAGGCATATTTGAAAAATCGACATTCGACACTGACCGCCAAATTCCGACACTGAAGATCTGAAAAAACGATAACGACAACATTTTGGAAAAAAACGACATTGAACTTAGCCAAAACGCGACACTGAACGTCGTAAAAAATCGACTCTCTACACTGGGAATGTAGACAGATCGACACTGGTCACTGGACCCCCCCCCCCCCCTTCCAGACCCCTAACAATAATAACGTCCAGAATGTGAGTAATAGCTAAAACCAAATTGAAATGGAGTAATATTGTAAAACACCAATTTTGGTCATGTGTTATATTCAAAAATATTTAAGCAGATACAATAAATTCATCTTAAGCTGATACAATAATTTCATTTCTAGGAAAAATATAATTCAACACGACTAACCCGACTGAATCACTACATCCCCCGGAAAGAATACTTGGAACTGCAGCCGACATATAATCTCGTAGAGGAAGTCCGTAGGCGCGCTGGACAGGAACGGCACCTTTTCTACCAAATTCTTGCAATTATGCAAGAGGATTTGCTGTGGAAAAAGGGATTGAAACAAACTGACGGAATCTTAAGACCGGGATACAGCTAGCAAAGTTGTTGAAAGACAGTTTGAGGAACCATTCCATGGAAGCTTGTTTCCACAATTCTAGCAGTTTCGAATAGTTGAGAAACAGCCTATAAACAAGTGAGACGCGGTCACGTTATTATGAGACGTGTGACATTTCCTTGATCACAGAAAAAGGATTAACTGCCGTGGCTTCACACATGTCAGCCAAGGTGAATTACTAGTGCCAATTATTGGGTCAACCGGTACTAGTTCAGGGGCGGATCCCTTTAAAAAAAAAGGGGGGGGGGGATATCCAAACTTGCGTCGGGGGAAGCTCTAAATTAAAACCGGGGGATCCATCCGGTACTAGTTAAGCGGATATTGAGCCTTCAAGTTTCTAAAATATTTGTTTCCGGAACTTTCTCTCCGAAAGCTTGTTTCCGAATAGCAGAATCATGGAGAATTTGTTTCCTTCCGTAAGGAAAGTATTCGTTTTGTTTACTCCCGCATATATACGACTCATTCCTGCCATGCCAAGAAAACCAATCATTTCACCGCTGTCGTCTCCGTAGATATAAATACATAAAAACTGTGAATATCTACTTTTCATAATTAGTGTTTTAAGGTGGCTACCTGTCTGAGTGGGCTTGACATATATGGTTCGTAGAGAATGCCCAGCTCGTCAAAAAACTTGCGTTGATACTTGTGATCGTAGTATTCCAGGACCTGCTGTTGGGTGCTGACGGGCACTCGACGAAACTTCATGTACTGCTTCACCTCTGAAACCTGAGTTACTCAGTTATTTCTCCGTCTGAAAGGACTTGAGACCGGCATGCATGTTGCATTTTTTTATAATGCGGCTGGAAGATATCCAAATCCCATGGTAGCTGTTCGGCGTTTAGTAGCAAGGTTGTCGTTAATAGTACGAACAGTTAGTGTCCTAACCTAGTCAGATCGCTTGCCTATGGCATTCCTTGGCCGGTAAACATATCAAGGATTAATATTCATGTCCATGGTACAATGGTACCAATTGTGTAATAAGTGATATATAAGTAAATGTGATGGTGCATTACAGACCGTTTACAAAACTTGAGAGCATTATGTACATGTGTCACGTATATATGTATTTTAATATGTTTAAAGAGCAGAATAAAGAGAATAAAGGCGCAAGGATTCGTTCATGCGACGGATACAAAAATGTCATGAGAAGCGCACATCAAACGTGATTATAATGAGGGCTGATACACATAAAATGACGATCGTCTTCGACGGCTCTATGTATATAAATATATATATACTCTGCCCATTCAAAGCCGAATTGTTGGGCGAACATACGAATTAGTAACCTAATCTATAGTGTAAAACGCGAATTTGCTTTCCAGTTATTTTTACCTTCTCTTCATACTTCCTGCCTGAAGAGTCGATGGTCATAATGAGAGCAGACATGTTGCCGACGAAGAGGGCGTAGAAGGTGGCGCCGGTCGTCATGCTGATAATGACCATCCAGGTGTCTGTCAGCGAGTGGGGCGCTTCGTAGCCGTAGCCGATGCTCAGCATGTGCGACAGGGCGCGGAACAGGGAGGCCGAGTACTTGGCTCACGGCGTCGTCGTGTTATAGGTGATAGGTACGCGTTGAAGTCTCCCCTCTGTATTAATTAACATCCCTCCCACCTCTAAGGTTGTGCCGCTTATCGGTACGAGTTGAAGTCTCCCCTCTGTGTTAACATCCATCCCTCCTATGAGGTTGTACCGCTCATAGGTACGCGTTGAAGTCTCCCCTCTGTATTAATTAACATCCCTCCCACCTCTAAGGTTGTGCCGCTTATAGGTACGAGTTGAAGTCTCCCCTCTGTATTAACATCCCGCCCATCTCTGAGCTTGTGCCGTTTATAAGTGGTACGCGTTGAAGTCTCCCCTCTCTACTAATTAACATCAAATATCGTCTACTTTAGTTACTATTTACTCCGCTGGGATACCGGTCATGAGGTCTTAATCATGAGCACCACCACAACGAGCTGGTGAGGCTAAGACGAAACGCACATTTCGTGCGTAACTTACGAGGGGATTATGAATACGGCCCCTAAACACTAGGCCTCAGATCAATAGGTCCTGAGTCCTAATCCGATCCCGGGCACCTAATCTGGGGCATGTTCCATCCATTCCTCCTTGACCCACTTTAGCCCTTTGTATGCGCAAAGCGGTTTAAAAAAACACCAATTCGTTCATTCATTCATTCATTTATTCATATTCGTCCCCGATTCAGGTCAGTTTTTTTTGCGCCACGATTTTCCTGTTGTCGCTGTCGTCTGCCATGACAGTGGTGGTGATGACGCTGCACTTCAGCGGCGAGCACGGGGGCCGCGTCCCCCCCCCTGGCTCAGGAAACTGGTCCTCGTGTGTCTGGCCAGAGTCGTCCGTATGGGGAAGACTGCCAACGAGACCTACGCCAGACGGGCAAGTAGAAACGTGGGACTACTATACGCTTAAATCAACATCTTTGATGTTCTAGTGTTCTCATGTCGTATCCTTAAGGTGTTCGTGCCACGATTTTGACTTGCTCAAGGTTAACTTGGTTTAGGGAACATAAACAAATAACAATATGTTTCAATGGGAGTTAACATTTTTTATTTCACGATATCCCTATAAATGCGTTCGTCAAAGTAGCAAAAGTGAGGTCCGGCGGGTCTATTTCTGGGAGCATTGCATCTGAGCGTTATTTGAAAATTCCCCAATGATGTCACAAGTTTGACAGGTGAGCTTTGATGCAGTTTGTAGACATCTGTTGTCGAGGGCGTGTATTGTTTTCATGATTGAGTACGTTTCGCTGAGTTCAAGCTAATGAGCAGAAAGAATCTGAGTCTCAATATAAAATCACATGCGTTTGTATTCCCCTTTGACGTCACTTTCCTCGCTCGCAGAAGTTAAATTGGTAGGTGCGAAAAACAAGTGAAAAAAGTATGCCCTCTACTATTTGGGGCGTTACAGCTCGATAATATAAGCGTGGAAACACAGAAGATTAATATGAGTTAAAGTCGTTTTGGCGTGGCACGAACACTTTAAGGTGTTCGTGCCACCATTTTGTTCAGCTCGAAGTTAACTTTGTTTAGGGAATACAGACAAATAAGATTCTGTTTTACTGAGAGTGTACAATTTTTATTCCGCGGTATCACCATAATATGATATGACGCGTTCGTTAAAGTAGCAAAAGTGAGTTCCGGCGGGGTTCAATTCTGGAACCATTGCATCTGAGCGTTATTAAGAAATTGTCCAATGATGTCACAAGATTGACAGATGAACTTTGATGCAGTGCCTAGACATCTGTTGTCGAGGGCGTGTATTGTCTTCATGTTGGGGTGTTTTTCGTAGATTTCAAGCCAATAAGCGGAGATAATTTGAGTCTCAATCTAAAAGCACATGCGTTTGTAATTCCCTTTGACGTCACTTCCCTAGCTCCCAGAATTTAAATCGGCATGTGCGAAAACAAGTGGAAAAAGTATTCCCTTCTACGTTTTGGGGCGCTATATGTCAAATACAGAAGATTAATATGAGCTAAAGTAGTTTTGGCGTGGCACCAACTGTTTAAGCTGGTTGTTCGATTAAGTATGTTATTTCTGTATATGATGATCATCCGATTGATGGGATATTATATTTTTCGATAGATTGGTTCCTATCTTTCCCGTTTCGTATAATGTAGTTAAGTGTTTTTTTGTTTTTTTTTATAAAATGCTGTATTTAAGAAAGCGGACAAGTTACAGACAGTTTATACAAGACAGTAATTAAATATGCATGTTTGCTTTTGGCGAGGTGACTCTCCTCAGCCACCACGGGCTGATGAAGGAGGAACCAGCGTACAACATGATCCTCATGAATAATATCGTGCAGAGCGAGTCCATGAACTCGACGACTCGCCGCCACCATTTAAACCAATACCAGCAGGCCCTGAACGGGGACGGCGTCGGGGTGGGCAACAGTAGAGGGGGGGTACACGCCAACCACAACTCGGTGGGTGATCACCGTCTACACAATAACCACCCCCAGACCCTCCTGGCCGACCCGACCGACCTCTCGGACCGCGACGTGCTGTACGACCTGCTGTCACACGTCAAGCAGATGAACGAGGAGCTACACCAGCGCCACAATAACCAGGAGACTGATGACCAGCTCAAGTCCGAGTGGCGGATGGTGGCACTCGTCTGGATCGTCTGCTGCTTATCATCTTCTTCGTCATGACCGTATTCACCAGCGTCGTCATTTTCGTCAACGTGCCTCACTGATCGGGGACCCGGATGCGGGAGGACCAGGATGTGGCTGACCTACTTTGGGGTTTCTTTTTTTGTTTACCGGCGCTGGCCGATGCTCTCTCTGGATCGCGAACTGATCCTGTTTACGTCCGCATTCAAGTCCGGATTAACTTCCGGATCAGGATTGCTCGCTGATGACGTCATCGGAAGACCGGTAGTCGCCAAAGGTTTTTTGTTTTACTGTCCGACGTTGTTCCCGCGCGCGGCGAGGCGTGGCACGGCGAGATTTGCAGCATGATTTGTTTCGTTTTTAATCCAGGCGAGGTTCCTGGATCTGTGTGCAGGGGACATTGAGTAAAGAGTGCGAAGTGTCGTTAGGGCGAATATAATAACGAGGCGAGATGTCAATGTGAAAGCCCGCCTCTTTACACTGAGGGATCGGGAATGTCCTATCGGTTCGGTCGTGGTTTAGCAAAACGCTGGCACACCATTGTGAGTATGACACCAGTATTTAAAGAACAGCACGAAAGAGTGTGCGACGCCTTAGGGAATATATGTGGGGGTACACCCCCCCCTCCTCCGGGATACGTATGAGTAAGGTAAACACTCCCCCCCCCCCCTCACCCTCACCCTCCTCTGGTCGTCATTGTAAAGCAAACACACGTGCATGCAGATTTCCCTTAAGGTGATATTGATTTTTTCCTTGACAACAGGGTTCATTGTCCCTTGGCAACAGTGTTTATTTTGCCTTGATAACAGCGTATTTTAACATGTAACAGTTGATCTGCTGATGTTTGCTCTCAGATTTATACCATCTAAAGTTCCATCCAAGTCATTATTTTGGCTGATGAAGATGAA
This sequence comes from Arenicola marina, assembly GCA_964019135.1. Lineage (NCBI taxonomy): Eukaryota > Metazoa > Annelida > Polychaeta > Arenicolidae > Arenicola > Arenicola marina. The sequence goes on from OZ025259.1 coordinate 1,858,392, forward strand.
CATTTTTATTACTTGTGTGTCCAGGAGAAGTGCACCTCTATTTATTTCTCGAGAACTGCACATGCTGGTCCAGCTCTCATGTATTACTGTTATAAATGGTAGGCGTGAGTAATACGTGAGCTATACTGAAACACTAGTTCACCCTAACCTAAAAGAAGGACCCACATATCTCACCGTAATTAACCGCAACAGGAATGTACAGCGAAACTGAATTAAAACTGTCACTGATGGGTGGGTGGGGGTAGGGGGGTAACTTATTTAAGTGGGTAAGACATGGGCTACAGGAAGTTTGACTTTAGTTGACGCACCTTAGTGTGGCGTCATGGTCTGCATTCCCCGTTGCAGTAGTGTTCCGCTCTCCCCCTCCTATTATCGCCCATGCCGTAAAACAACATGTGTTTTTGCCTGAAAGTGGGCGTTCGGAATTTATACAGTATCTGCCAAGCTGTAGTGGTGTAGCTCAGTTCAAATAGGTCCCAAAACCAGAACACGATAGATATTATCGTATTAATAATTATTATTTTATCGTAGTTACATACATAAAGTATTAATAATCCCAATATAATATAATATGGCATGGATATGAGCCATTATACACTTCATCAGGCCGACCGCTTTAGCCCGTTTAACTGTGGGACCGGGCCTAAGGCTAAACCGAATGTGGAACGTGGGACCGGTTTAACCACGGGTCCAGTTTCGTCTCGTGCCCGGCTTAGCCTCACGCCCGGGTTAGCCTCAGGTCCGGGTTAGCCTCAGGTCCGGTTTAGCCTCAGGTCCGGTTTAGCCTTAGGTCCGGATTAGCCTTAGGCCCGGATTATAACCATAGACCCTGTATAGTTTTCCAGTCTTGATCAGGTTTAATTTCCCCCATAGTCCTGGTATTCTCTGAGACCTGTTTACTCTCAGACACTTTTGAGCTGGTGATGTTCGTCCTCCTCTTCTGCGAGAACTCCAGTCTTCCTTAATGGAATTCTTTTGCTGCAATCATACGAGGATTATTATGACGAAAATTTAAATTTTCAATTTTCGGAATATGTCGGTTGGTCGTGTTTGTGTGTATGTATGTATGTATGTATGTATGTATGTATGTATGTATGTATGTATGTATGTATGTATGTATGTATGTATGTATGTATGTATGTATGTATGTATGTATGTATGTATGTATGTATGTATGTATGTATGTATGTATGTATGTATGTATGTATGTATGTATGTATGTATGTATGTATGTATGTATGTATGTATGTATGTATGTATGTATGTATGTATGTATGTATGTATGTATGTATGTATGTATGTATGTATGTATGTATGTCTGTCCCACTCGAAAACGGGAAGTCTCTTTGTGGCCTAACTGCTACATGTATCGTTTCGCAATCTTTAACATCTTATAGGCAGCTAATAGGGCTACAACATTCTCGTCACGCAGGTCGAAAGGTCAAAGGTCAAGGTCACAGCGATTTTTGGAAAAAATAACTAAAAACGCTTATATCTCCGTTAATATTAAAGCTAGAGATCTCGAATTAGGTTCAAAATGTGCCCCTCTTTTAGGTGCAGTTTTTGGATATTGTTTACTTTTTGATGCGTAATACTCATTTTCGAGAAAAAAGAAGTCATAGGTTTTGCGGAAAACGCACTAAATGACCTCTGTCAGTTTTTTCGCTTTTTGGCACATGTGCCATCAAGCTATCGCTATTATGTTTAAATATGTCATAGAAATATGAATTGAGATGAGTTGTGTCAAATCTTAGAGTTTCCAGATACGTCACGTGACGTCACGATGACGTCATTTTCGGTACTTACAAAAAATCATCGAAAATCAGAAAAAAATCACAAAAATGCGAGAGTAGCATTATATTGTAGGAAAAGTAGTTCCTCGTATAGCTACAAACTAAAAACAATACGTTCCTATCTTACTTCCGGTTCCAGGGCCGGGGGAATTTTTCTATGGGACTTCCTATGTTAAAAGGGCTGTATCTTTAGGCTGGGACAAAATGTTTTGTCGCGTATTTCACAAGTGCCTCCAGCAAACAACACCGCGATTTTTTCTTTAGTTGAACATGACGTTTAGTAGCCACAGTGCTTACCATATGCAATTAGAGCAAATAGTGGCGTTACAGGATTTTTTTTACATTTGGCCAATGGTGAAAGATACGGCTTTTTGGTGTTAGCAGAGGCTCCCACGGGTGTCTTATTCAAGCCATCACTCAATGCTTGCAGCTGTGGATGGATAATACTAAGCTGAGTCATAATCTGTCAACATGGTTCCATAGCTACATTACTTTTCGGTATATAGTCGAAATCGTTTAACATGGGATCCTATGGGGAAAAATGAACTTGATCGAATATGACCTACTTTCGCTCAAGCTATTTCAGTCTCCTTCGCCACACAGTGCGGTAATATCATCTTAAAGCAAGTTATATGAAAAACACGGCGATCTCTGTGTTACTTTTTGTTTCCATGGCAACAAAGCCACTGGCCCAATGATAAACATATAAATTCTGGCATGTTAAAGAAAAATCGTCAGAAATCAGATACAAATGCTAAAATTGCAATCATTTCGCCAACTAGTTACCAATAAGCATCTTCAGATCACTTAGTGCTTTAATCCGGCGGATGTTGTCTAGTTATGGCGCTAGAGCGCTCCGAAGTGGGACGACACCTTTGCGGGGCCGCCAATGATGAGTGAATAGAGATTGTGTCCATCTTGAAAAAATCGTCAAAAATCAGGAAAACCAGGTAGAGCTGTGATGTTGATGTCAAATGGTAGGGAACATTGATGGTCCAAAAAATAGTGAAAGAAACAAATTAGTTGCAATATCACTTCGCTTACAGTGTTCTTTGTTCTTGTCGTCGGTCTCCGTGTTTCCGCAATGATAAGCTAATGCAATTTTTGACCATTTCGCCAAGCCATAGCTGAAGGACTAATCTTTCTATCGCCTAGCTCTTTAATCGAATAAGTTGTGGCAGTAAAGGTTGGCATATTGCTGCTCGGACGTTGTCGTGCGTCACGTCATAACGTCACCGTGACGTCATGACGTCACATATCTCACGTAGGCTATTACTCAGCTATTACAAGGTATGGCGACTTTCGGGTTGCTTGACGTTGCAGGTCGTGTTCAGGGACAGTTTGTGCCGTGTGTAACTTTTTAGGCGCAGGGGATAAGTATGCGTCAAAAATGACGTCATAGCTAACGTGCTCCTACGAAATGTTAGGTTTGCTTTATTTTCAGCCACTTTGGCAATAGCTGTCATAACCCGAGTTGATAAGTAGGTACATTAAAGAAATAGAAGCCATCTTGAGCATTTTTGCGCACGTGAAATGACGTCATGTCTCGCTAAGACGAAAATTTTCAATTTTCGTCTTATGTCGGTGTGTTCGGTTTGTCTGTCTGCGTGTCTGTCTGTTTGTAACGTAAGACATTATCTTTCGAATGCCTTAAGATATCGACTTCCAAATTCACAGAAAGATGCGGAATGGCAATTGTCAGGCTAAGTTTGTAGATGGGCCATGTAGGTCAAAGGTCAAGGTCACAGGAATTTGTTGAAATTCGCTTAACCATTGAAAGATAGAACCAAAAAACGGGAACATCGCTATAACGTTCGCAGTTTCCATTCAATCATGCTGCAAATTATTTCACGTATTGGGCCCATTAGTACCTTCTATATCGTTTTTCATTTGTGCAAATCTCCCGAATAGTTTTCCTGCTAAAAATTCCCAAAGTTTAACATGGGACCCTATGAGAGCATTTTGGCGGGAATCAGGCCTCCTTAATTTCTCCATGAAGGGTACATGTCAGACAAACCACACCTTGCGTGAGATATGACATTAGTATTTGGGCGTAAAATATTATATTGACCAAGGTCACGCTTCCAAGGTCAAGGTCACCTCAAGGTCAAGGTTACGAAACATGTTTTCCCGCGTAACTTTGTTAATATTTAGTTTTCGAGTTATTGGATGATCAATTTTGACATTGCAGACAGTGCAAAAAAATCGCTGTGACTACATAAATGCAGGTAGATGACTCATATGTGGTGGAATATGCCCCCATATTACTGACATCATGTATGCCAAATGCCATCGAAATACCTGTAGTTTCGACGCTGACAAATAATCACACTTTAACATTGCCAAGCCCATTATAAAGCCTCGATACGGCTTGGCAGGGACATTCGGTCCGCCACCCAGATAGACTATGCCAAGAATTACGGCGATCGAACTGGCAGTATTCGTCCTGAATATTTCTCGCTATCGCTATTAAATTTTACGTAGGAACAATAGTTTTCACGCGACAGGCTCTGGAAATTTCAAAATTTTCCACAACAATTTTTTCCTTTAAATCTCCATGCGATTGACACGAGACTTTGAAGGGACATGAAGGGTTCCACTCAAGTACCCTATATCAAAAATTATCCCGATCGGACAGTTACTTTTTGTTTCCATGGCAACGCAAAAATTGCCCAATGGTAAAAGATAGGACATTTTTGAAATTTACTAGGAGCTCAAAACATAGACATCTATAAGCCACGTGACTTATCTTTGACACAACGATTACTTAAGGTCGTATCTTTAAATTGGTTATATTTCAGCAATCTGGGTCAAGGTTCAAGGTCGTGACCTTGACTATTGTAAATGTCGAGTGCTCGGTTGTAGCTCGAAAACTAAATAACTCCTGAGCACCAAACTTTTGTGGTTTGTGGTGAGGTATGTCAGTCAGTGAAATAGGCGCCTGGAACGATAGACGTAATAAATAAAGCTTTCGTAGCTCGGCGGGCCGACGCCCCCAAGCCGTCACGGTCTGCCTCCACCCAAAAAACATTCTTTTTCACCCCTTTTGTGCTGGTGCCATAAATTATAGGGCGCGGACGGCAAACGGCGGGCGACGATTTGTGGTGAGGTGGGGGTAAGAGGTACCTTATCGCTAATAATATATGTAGCGAACCTATCGGCCATGCATGTTGTCGCCGCACTTTCTGCGTATAAAGTTTCTCATATCGGGTCATCAACAACACTGAGTCATGTATAGTACAAAGTCAGACAAATAAATAAACAAGACCAGGAATTTATATTACCTTTTTTACAGGGTCGCTATGGTGTAAATATTCTTCAGGCGTACTCACACAACCTATTTGGACATAAGGTTTTTCTGTCATGGCTGTCCCCATCCCCCTCACACGTCTCGCCATAATGATCCTATCGTGTATCACGTGTCTGTATGACGTATATCGTGTCTCGTATCATGTTTTATCACATGCTCAGCGGGCCGACTCCCTCAAGCCGTCTCAGATTAGGGGTGCCCGCCCGAAGAACACGAGCAGCCAACCGCCCCTTCCACACCGGGTGCCAATTGATGCCGGACAGAGCTGACATTTGTGGTGAAAGAGATATACCCCTATTGAGGAAACATTTTAAAACTTGCGACCGGGGGTTGGGGAAGAACGTTCTTTCAAAGAGCGGGTTTGCCGTGAAAAGGGGCTCTGCATGGAACTGCAACATTTTGAGGGTAAAACACACCTTCCGTGCGGATTTCGGCGGTAAAACGCCTTGTTCGAGCAGATTTTCAGGGTGAAACGCCCCTAAGTGCGGGCGGGTTTCGGAGGTGAAAAAGATAGGGGCTTTACCGCGCGCCACCTCCCCCCCCCCCTCCCCCACCCTCCCCCGCTCGTAGTTTGCGATTATCTAGATAACCGACCGATACTCTAATCAACTGCTATTTGCAGTAAATTTATTCCACTCTCCTCATTTGGGTGATTGGCAGATAAGGGCACATTGCGTCGCCTAGAATACACATATCACCTTCAGTCTTGCACAAACATTTCGTCAATTATACCAAATCTTAAGATCATTACAAGGCACTATTTTACAAACTGGCGAATCAATTCTGTCGTGTTCAATCAGCCGCAGGGCGCATATCTGTGTACCGACAGATTCATTAATTTAAATGTTTGGGCCCTGTAGTACAAATAAAATACATAGATACATGGCAAGTGTTCATTGGGTAAATCAATTGGTTCAAATTGAAGATATTTCATTACAGTAACATGTGAATATTTACAGGGTGTATAGGCCAACATACAGCCACACATATCATGAGCTTTTTTTATCGTCAGGCCGTTTTGCGTCACATCTAATGATCGATCGTTCTCGGTACACTTAAGTAACAACTGAGAGGGCGGGTTAGGGGCTTTTACCCCCCCGCCCTCCCTCACACACACACTCGTATACGCACACGTCTGTGGCGCCCTTTAAGCGCCGACACTAATGTACATAGGAGGACATACAAACAAACATACTAAAATAGACTATTGTCAGTTGCAACGCTTTACCATCAATACTGCGCGAGCGGTGGTTCGTCTAACCAAGAAAATGCACGTAGTCGATTTCCCCACTCACTTATGATGGGCAACGGCAACTGACCTATGAAGGTACCGCTCTCTGTAGTGACCGGGTGCCCACGCGAAGCACACTGTCTGAATTCTGCGCAAATGCCTTTTTATCCATGAATGATCCCCACTAAGTGCCGCAAAGATCGCAGCTCTAGCTTGCTTATTTTTGACGTGACGTCATAAGACGTCGCCGACGCTTACCAACACGTAGCAAATTGGCTTCTAATTTGCCAGTTTAATTACTTATTAACTGACAGTGATGGAAACTAATACTAAAGTAAGTGAACACGAAACGAGTCCACAATGACGTCGGCTCACTTTAATTACGACGTCATTTTTTACGCACACGTTTAGGGACCGCAAATAAATTTACGAATGGCAGTACTTGTCCCTGGGTATAATGTACAAGGTACAAATAAACCGAAGTCACTATAACGTATAGCCGAGTAATGGCCATTGTAAAACACATCATGATGACGTCATGGCATGACGGCAAAGTCAAAATAATAAGAAGCGAAAGTTTTGCCCGACAACCCCAAAATGTTGACCAGCACGGCGGTATGCGCATCAGCCTTTCAGTTATGGATTGACGAAATTACGTTTTCCTTTCCTAGTTATTAGCCGCAAAGATTTCAGGTCTAGCTTGTTTTTCCGATTTTTGACGAATTGTCTAACTTATCCAGAATCTCTATGCTTTATCATCGGGCCACTGTTTCGTCAGTCCTGTTTGTGTGTGTGTGTGTGTGTGTGTGTGTGTGTGTGTGTGTGTGTGTGTGTGTGTGTCTGTCTGTGAGCACGATAACTGTCGAACACTTGCAGCTATCGTTGTCAAACTTTGCCAACAGATGCCAGTCTAATCTCAGGTCAAGTTCGTTGCCGGGTGAAATCGGTCAAACGTCAACGTCACGGTGACGTCATACGTCCAAAACACATTTTCCGGTCTAACTCGCTCAGTATTACAGCTAGAAACACGAATAAAAACGCTCTTATCTCCGTTAATATTAAAGCTAAAGGTCTCTGGTAAGTTTCAGAATGTGCTACTAATTATGGCGCAGTTTTCATGTATTGTCCACTTTTTGATGCGTATACTAATTTTCGAGTAAAATGAGCTGATCAGTTTTGAGGAAAACGCACTAAATGACCTCTGTCAGTGTTTTCGCTTTTTGACCCATTTACCTTTAAGCTATCGCTATGACTTTCCAATATGTCATAGAAATATGAACTGAGATGACTTGTGTTGAATCTTAGAGTGTTCTAATGCGTCACCTGACGTCACGATGACGTCACTTTTGGTACTTACCAAAAATCGGCAAAAATCGGAAAAAAATCATAAAAATAGTAGGTCAGTTGTAGGAAACGAGGTTCCCCTTATAGCTGCAAAGTAAAAACGATACGTTCCTATCTTACTTCCGGTTCCAGGGCCGACGGCATTTCTCTATGGGACTTTTGTGGCGTTTCGACGTTCAAAGGGCCATAACTCGGTTAATAATTGAGCTTGGGAGCCCAGATTTGGCATGAAGCGAGAGAGAGATGGCAAGTTGACCCGCGGAAATCGCGATATAATTGCTCTAGGACGCTTAGTTTGACCGCTAGAGCGCTCGCGAGAGTTGCACCCCCCTTTGGCGAGGTTCCCATTATGAGTGAACGGCGATATCGACCGGCATTCCTTACTCGTCGATGGCCGATACCGACGCTAGAGAGTCGGGACTGGTTGCAAAAGACACGCTCTTTGACCCAAAGTCGATTTTCGTCATCATCAGTGTCCTCACTGACTTCTTGTTATTGTATATTGTTGAGCGCCATCCAAAAAACTAGCAGTTAGGAAATTATAGTACTTTATGCCGCGCTCGGCATGCATCGACGATATTGGGCCAAGAAACTGGCTCGGGGGACGATTAAAATGGCTTCCTGAGGTACCATGAGGTGACCAGACCCGTCATATATCATACAGTTACCAGACATACCATATACCTACCAGACCTACCATATAGCTACCAGACCTACCACATAGCTACCAGACCTACCACATAGCTACCAGACCTACCATATAGCTACCAGACCTACAATATAGCTGGCAGACCTACCACATAGCTACCAGACCTACCATATAGCTACCAGACCTACCACATAGCTACCAGACCTACCACATAGCTACCAGACCTACCATATAGCTACCAGACCTACCATATAGCTACCAGACCTACCATATAGCTACCAGATCTACCACATAGCTACCAGACCTGCCATATAGCTACCAGACCTACCATATAGCTACCAGACCTACCACATAGCTACCAGACCTACCACATAGCTACCAGACCTACCATATAGCTACCAGACCTACCATATAGCTACCAGACCTACCATATAGCTACCAGACCTACCATATAGCTACCAGATCTACAACATAGCTACCAGATCTACCATATAGCTACCAGACCTACCATATAGCTACCAGACCTACCACATAGCTACCAGACCTACCACATAGCTACCAGACCTACCATATAGCTACCAGACCTACCATATAGCTACCAGACCTACCATATAGCTACCAGACCTACCACATAGCTACCAGACCTACCATATAGCTACCAGACCTACCATATAGCTACCAGACCTACCACATAGCTACCAGACCTACCATATAGCTACCAGACCTACCATATAGCACCAGACCTACCACATAGCTACCAGACCTACCATATAGCTACCAGACCTACCATATAGCTACCAGACCTACCACATAGCTACCAAACCTACCATATAGCTACCAGACCTACCATATAGCTACCAGACCTACCATATAGCTACCAGACCTACCATATAGCTACCAGACCTACAACATAGCTAGCAGACCTACCATATAGCTACCAGACCTACCATATAGCTACCAGACCTACCACATAGCTACCAGACCTACCACATAGCTACCAGACCTACCATATAGCTACCAGACCTACCATATAGCTACCAGACCTACCATATAGCTACCAGACCTACCACATAGCTACCAGACCTACCATATAGCTACCAGACCTACCATATAGCTACCAGACCTACCACATAGCTACCAGACCTACCATATAGCTACCAGACCTACCATATAGCTACCAGACCTACCATATAGCTACCAGACCTACCACATAGCTACCAGACCTACCATATAGCTACCAGACCTACCATATAGCTACCAGACCTACCACATAGCTACCAGACCTACCATATATCTACCAGACCTACCATATAGCTACAAGACCTACCATATAGCTACCAGACCTATCATATAGCTACCAGACCTACCATATAGCTACCAGACCTACCATATAGCTACCAGACCTACAACATAGCTACCAGACCTACCGTATAGCTACCAGACCTACCATATAGCTACCAGACCTACCACATAGCTACCAGACCTACCACATAGCTACCAGACCTACCACATAGCTACCAGACCTACCATATAGCTACCAGACCTACCATATAGCTACCAGACCTACCATATAGCTACCAGACCTACCACATAGCTACCAGACCTACCATATAGCTACCAGACCTACCATACAGCTACCAGACCTACCACATAGCTACCAGACCTACCATATAGCTACCAGACCTACCATATAGCTACCAGACCTACCATATAGCTACCAGACCTACCACATAGCTACCAGACCTACCACATAGCTACCAGACCTACCATATAGCTACCAGACCTACCATATAGCTACCAGACCTACCATATAGCTACCAGACCTACCACATAGCTGCCAGACCTACCATATAGCTACCAGACCTACCATATAGCTACCAGACCTACCATATAGCCACCAGGCCTACCACATAGCTACCAGACCTACCACATAGCTACCAGACCTACCATATAGCTACCAGACCTACCATACAGCTACCAGACCTACCATATAGTTACCAGACCTACCATATAGCTACCAGACCTACCATATAGTTACCGGACCTACCATATAGCTACCACACCTACCATAAAGTTACCAGACCTACCATATAGATACCAGACCTACCATATAGCTACCAGATCTACCATACAGTTACCAGACCTACCATATAGCTACCAGACCTACCACATAGCTACCAGACCTACCATATAGCTACCATACCTACCATACAGCTACCAGACCTACCATATAGCTACCAGACCTACCATACAGTTACCAGACATATCATAACATTACCAGACCTACCATATAGCTACCAGACCTACCATATAGCTACCAGATTTACCATATAGTTACCACACCTACCATAAAGTTACCACACCTACCATAAAGTTACCATACCTACCATAAAGTTACCATACCTACCATAAAGTTACCATACCTACCATCACGCTACCAGACCTACCATAAAGTTACCATACTTACCATATAGCTACCAAACCTTCCATATAGCTACCAGACCTACCATAAAGTTACCACACCTACAATACAGCTACCATACATACCATAAAATGACCACACTAACCATAAAGTTACCACACCCACCATAAAGTTACCATGCCTAACATAAAGCTACCAGACCTACCATAAAGTTACCATACCTACCATCAAGTTACCATACCTACCATAAAGTTACCACATCTACCATAAAGTTACCGCACTTACCATAAAGCTACCAGACCCACCATCAAATTACCATACCTACCATAAAATTACCACACCTACCATAAAGCTACCACACCTACCATCAAGTTACCAGACCTACCATACAGCTACCAAATCTACCATATAGTTACCACACCTACCATAAAGTTACCACACCTACCATAAAGTTACCATACCTACCATAAAGTTACCATACCTACCATAAAGTTACCATACCTACCATCACGCTAACAGACCTACCATAAAGTTACCATACTTACCATATAGCTACCAAACCTTCCATATAGCTACCAGACCTACCATAAAGTTACCACACCTAGAATACAGCTACCATACATACCATAAAATGACCACACTAACCATAAAGTTACCACACCCACCATAAAATTACCATGCCTAACATAAAGCTACCAGACCTACCATATAGCTACCAGACCTACCATATAGCTACCAGACCTACCACATAGCTACCAGGCCTACCATATAGCTACCAGACCTACCATATAGCTACCAGACCTACCATATAGCTACCAGACCTACCATATAGCTACCAGACATACCATATAGCTACCAGACCTACAACATAGCTACCAGACCTACCATATAGCTACCAGACCTACCATATAGCTACTAGACCTACCACATAGCTACCAGACCTACCACATAGCTACCAGACCTACCATATAGCTACCAGACCTACCATATAGCTACCAGACCTACCATATAGCTACCAGACCTACCACATAGCTACCAGACCTACCATATAGCTACCAGACCAACCATATAGCTACCAGACCTACCATATAGCCACCAGGCCTACCACATAGCTACCAGACCTACCATATAGCTACCAGACCTACCATATAGCTACCAGACCTACCATATAGCTACCAGACCTACCATATAGTTACCACACCTACCATATAGCTACCACACCTACCATAAAGTTACCAGACCTACCATATAGATACCAGACCTACCATATAGCTACCAGATCTACCATACCGTTACCAGACCTACCATATAGCTACCAGACCTACCACATAGCTACCAGACCTACCATATAGCTACCAGACCTACCATATAGCTACCAGACCTACCATATAGCTACCAGACCTACCATACAGTTACCAGACATATCATAACATTACCAGACCTACCATATAGCTACCAGACCTACCATATAGCTACCAGATTTACCATATAGTTACCACACCTACCATAAAGTTACCACACCTACCATAAAGTTACCATACCTACCATAAAGTTACCATACCTACCATAAAGTTACCATACCTACCATCACGCTACCAGACCTACCATAAAGTTACCATACTTACCATATAGCTACCAAACCTTCCATATAGCTACCAGACCTACCATAAAGTTACCACACCTACAATACAGCTACCATACATACCATAAAATGACCACACTAACCATAAAGTTACCACACCCACCATAAAGTTACCATGCCTAACATAAAGCTACCAGACCTACCATGAAGTTACCATACCTACCATCAAGTTACCATACCTACCATAAAGTTACCACATCTACCATAAAGTTACCACACTTACCATAAAGCTACCAGACCCACCATCAAATTACCATACCTACCATACAATTACCACACCTACCATAAAGTTACCACACCTACCATAAAGCTACCACACCTACCATCAAGTTACCAGACCTACCATACAGCTACCAGATCTACCATATAGTTACCACACCTACCATAAAGTTCCCACATATACCATAAAGTTACCATACCTACCATAAAGTTACCAGACTTACCATACAGCTACCAGATCTACCATATAGTTACCACACCTACCATAAAGTTCCCACACATACCATCAAGTTACCATACCTACCATAAAGTTACCATGCCTACCATAAAGTTACCGTACCTATCATCACGCTGCCAGACCTACCATAAAGTTACCATACCTACCATTAAGACCACACCAACCATAAGGTTACCAAACCTACCATAACGCTACAAGACATACCATACAGCAACCAGAGCAGAGAAAGGTAAGTAACGAACAAACCTACCATAAAGTCATTCTGTTTTCCCTGATGAAGACCTCTCCGTCGGCCAGTGTTTGGGCCATGGGGCGCCCCCTGGTCTCGGGCAGGCGGAGAACGAGCACCCCGGCCAGCGCCGAAAATGTCCCGAACAGCACGGCCGGAATAGAGGCATGGAACGCCACCTGGCGGGGAGACCGTACAGAGAGTGATAAGTGTCACGCCTGGAGTGCGCGCCGTAGCGCCCTCTACCGGGCTCGACAGCCATACACTACGGCATAGGACGCAAACTATTGGCAAGGACAAGTGGGGCACTGATGCGCAATACGTATCATTTTTCTTATCGATATGTTACAGATATGTTCAGACTGTGCTGCTATTTCCAAATTAGGATCATTATTTAGTGGATATACCCGCAACAAATACAAATACTTAGCTGTGACCAATGTCGTTCAATAGTAAGTTCAGTGTGACCAAAACTGCGCACGGCGGTCGACGGCGAAACAAAGTTTTGGTATTTTATTATAATGCTTGCATCACATGCATCTATCAGGTGAAGACAACAGTAGAACCGCCACACTCTACCATAGAGGTTGCATTATGACTAACAATATATCAATGAGGACAAATTTGGACCGTCAAACTACATCATAAGGAGCGCATTATGACCATAGCACAATTTCCAAGCGTGTACATTATAACAATTAACCATAATACAGACTACAATACAATGAACAAAAGCGGTAACAAAGATTTAAACGTATAATACTAAATCATCCATATCACCTGTAGGGTGACATATGGAGCCAGCGGGGAGGCGATCCGGACTCACCAGTAGGGCGACATATGGAGCTGGCGGGGAGGTGATCCGGACTCACCAGTAGGGTGACATATGGAGCCAGCGGGGAGGTGATCCGGACACACTAGTAGGGTGACATATGGAGCCAGCGGGGAGGTGATCCGGACTCACCAGTAGAGCGACATATGGAGCCAGCGGGGAGGTGATCCGGACTAGCCAGTAGGGTGACATATGGAGCCAGCGGGGAGGTGATCCGGAATCACCAGTACGGTGACATATGGAGCCAGCGGGGAGGTGATCCGGACTCACCAGTAGGGCGACATATGGAGCCAGCGGGCAGGTGATCCGGACTCACCAGTACGGTGACATATGGAGCCAGCGGGGAGGTGATCCGGACTCACCAGTAGGGCGACATATGGAGCCAGCGGGGAGGTGATTCGGGCTCACCAGTAGGGCGACATATGGAGCTAGCGGGGAGGTGATCCGGACTCAACAGTAGGGTGATATACGGAGCCAGCGGGAAGGTGATCCGGACTCACCAGTAGGGTGACATATGGAGCCAGCGGGGAGGTGATCCGGACTCACCAGTAGGACGACATATGGAGCCAGCGGGGAGGTGATCCGGACTCGCCAGTAGGGTGACATATGGAGCCAGCGGGGAGGTGATCCGGACCCACCAGTAGGGCGACATATGGAGCCAGCGGGGAGGTGATCTGAAATCACCAGTAGGTTGACATATGGAGCCAGCGGGGAGGTGATCCGGACTCACCAGTAGGGCGACATATGGAGCTGGCGGGGAGGTGATCCGGACTCACCAGTAGGGTGACATATGGAGCCAGCGGGGAGGTGATCCGGACACACTAGTAGGGTGACATGTGGAGCCAGCTGGGAGGTGATCCGGACTCACCAGTAGGACGACATATAGAGCCAGCGAGGAGGTGATTCGGACTCACCAGTAGAGCGCCATATGGAGCCAGTGGGGAGGTGATCCGGACTCACCAGTAGAGCGACATATGGAGCCAGCGGGGAGTTGATCCGGACTCATCAGTAGGGCGACATATGGAGCCAGCGGGGAGGTGATCCGGACTCACCAGTAGGGCGACATATGGAGCCAGCGGGGAGGTGATCCGGACTCACCAGGAGGACGACATATGGAGCCAGCGGGGAGGTGATCCGGACTCACCAGTAAGGCGACATATGGAGCTGGCGGGGAGGTGATCCGGACTCAGCAGTAGGGCGACATATGGAGCCAGCGGGGAGGTGATCCGGACTAACCAGTAGGGTGACATATGGAGCCAGCGGGGAGGTGATCCGGACTCAGCGGTAGGGTGACATATGGAGCCAGCGGGGAGGTGATCCGGACTCACCAGTAGGGTAACATATGGAGCCAGCGGGGAGGTGATCCGGACTCACCAGTAGGACGACATATAGAGCCAGCGAGGAGGTGATTCGGACTCACCAGTAGAGCGCCATATGGAGCCAGTGGGGAGGTGATCAGGACTCACCAGTAGGGTGACATATGGAGCCAGCGGGGAGGTGATCCGGACTCACCAGTAGGGTGACATATGGAGCCAGCGGGGAGGTGATCCGGAATCACCAGTAGGGTGACATATGGAGCTGGCGGGGAGGAGATCAGGACTCACCAGTAGGGCGACATATGGAGCTGGCGGGGAGGAGATCAGGACTCAAAAGTAGGAGAAAATATGGAGCCAGCGGGGAGGTGATCCCGACTCACCAGTAGGACGACATATGGAGCCAGCGGGGAGGTGATCCGGACTCACCAGTATGGTCACATATGGAGCCAGCGGGGTGGTGATCCGGACTCACCAGTAGGGCGACATATAGAGCCAGCGGGGAGGTGATCCGGACTCAGCAGTAGGGTGACATATGGAGCCACGGGGAGGTGATCCGGACTCACTAGTAGGGTGACATATGGAGCCAGCGGGGAGGTGATCCGGACTCACCAGTAGAGCGACATATGGAGCCAGCGGGGAGGTGATCCGGACTAGCCAGTAGGGTGACATATGGAGCCAGCGGGGAGGTGATCCGGACTCACCAGTACGGTGACATATGGAGCCAGCGGGGAGGTGATCCGGACTCACCAGTAGGTCGACATATGGAGCCAGCGGGGAGGTGATCCGGACTCACCAGTAGGGTAACATATGGAGCCAGCCGGGAGGTGATCCGGACTCACCAGTAGGGCGACATATGGAGCCAGCGGGGGGGTGATCTGAAATCACCAGTAGGGTGACATATAGAGCCAGCGGAGAGGTGATCCGGACTCACCAGTAGGGTGACATACGGAGCCAGCGGGGAGGTGATCCGGACTCACCAGTATGACGACATATGGAGCCAGCGGGGAGGTGATCCGGACTAACCAGTAGGGTGACATATGGAGCCAGCGGGGAGGTGACCCGGACTCACCAGTAGAGCGACATATGGAGCCAGCAGGGAGGTGATCCGGACTCGCCAGTAGGGTGACATATGGAGCCAGCGGGGAGGTGATCTGAAATCACCAGTAGGTTGACATATGGAGCCAGCGGGGAGGTGATCTGAAATCACCAGTAGGTTGACATATGGAGCTGGCGGGGAGGTGATCCGGACTCACCAGTAGGGTGACATATGGAGCCAGCGGGGAGGTGATCCGGACACACTAGTAGGGTGACATGTGGAGCCAGCTGGGAGGTGATCCGGACTCACCAGTAGGACGACATATAGAGCCAGCGAGGAGGTGATTCGGACTCACCAGTAGAGCGCCATATGGAGCCAGCGGGGAGGTGATCCGGACTCACCAGTAGAGCGACATATGGAGCCAGCGGGGAGTTGATCCGGACTCATCACTAGGGCGACATATGGAGCCAGCGGGGAGGTGATCCGGACTCACCAGTAGGGCGACATATGGAGCCAGCGGGGAGGTGATCCGGACTCACCAGGAGGACGACATATGGAGCCAGCGGGGAGGTCATCCGGACTCACCAGCAGGGTGACATATGGAGCCAGTGGGGAGGTGATCCGGACTCAGCAGTAGGGCGACATATGGAGCCAGCGGGGAGGTGATCCGGACTAACCAGTAGGGTGACATATGGAGCTAGCGGGGAGGTGATCCGGACTCACCAGTAGGACGACATATGAAGCCAGCGGGGAGGTGATCCGGACTCACCAGTAGGGTGACATATGGAGCCAGCGGGGAGGTGATCCGGACTCACCAGTAGGGCGACATATGGAGCCAGCGGGGAGGTGATTCGGGCTCACCAGTAGGGCGACATATGGAGCTAGCGGGGAGGTGCTCCGGACTCAACAGTAGGGTGATATACGGAGCCAGCGGGAAGGTGATCCGGATTCACCAGTAGGGTGACATATGGAGCCAGCGGGGAGGTGATCCGGACTCACCAGTAGAACGACATATGGAGCCAGCGGGGAGGTGATCCGGACTCGCCAGTAGGGTGACATATGGAGCCAGCGGGGAGGTGATCCGGACTCACCAGTAGGGCGACATATGGAGCCAGCGGGGAGGTGATCCGGACTCACCAGTATGGTCGCATATGGAGCCAGCGGGGTGGTGATCCGGACTCACCAGTAGGGCGACATATGGAGCTGGCGGGGAGGTGATCCGGACTCACCAGTAGGGTGACATATGGAGCCAGCGGGGAGGTGATCCGGACACACTAGTAGGGTGACATATGGAGCCAGCGGGGAGGTGATCCGGACTCACCAGTAGAGCGACATATGGAGCCAGCGGGGAGGTGATCCGGACTAGCCAGTAGGGTGACATATGGAGCTGGCGGGGAGGTGATCCGGACTCACCAGTAGGGTGACATATGGAGCCAGCGGGGAGGTGATCCGGACACACTAGTAGGGTGACATATGGAGCCAGCGGGGAGGTGATCCGGACTCACCAGTAGAGCGACATATGGAGCCAGCGGGGAGGTGATCCGGACTCACCAGTACGGTGACATATGGAGCCAGCGGGGAGGTGATCCGGACTCACCAGTAGGGCGACATATGGAGCCAGCGGGGAGGTGATTCGGGCTCACCAGTAGGGCGACATATGGAGCTAGCGGGGAGGTGATCCGGACTCAACAGTAGGGTGATATACGGAGCCAGCGGGAAGGTGATCCGGACTCACCAGTAGGGTGACATATGGAGCCAGCGGGGAGGTGATCCGGACTCACCAGTAGGACGACATATGGAGCCAGCGGGGAGGTGATCCGGACTCGCCAGTAGGGTGACATATGGAGCCAGCGGGGAGGTGATCCGGACCCACCAGTAGGGCGACATATGGAGCCAGCGGGGAGGTGATCTGAAATCACCAGTAGGTTGACATATGGAGCCAGCGGGGAGGTGATCCGGACTCACCAGTAGGGCGACATATGGAGCTGGCGGGGAGGTGATCCGGACTCACCAGTAGGGTGACATATGGAGCCAGCGGGGAGGTGATCCGGACACACTAGTAGGGTGACATGTGGAGCCAGCTGGGAGGTGATCCGGACTCACCAGTAGGACGACATATAGAGCCAGCGAGGAGGTGATTCGGACTCACCAGTAGAGCGCCATATGGAGCCAGTGGGGAGGTGATCCGGACTCACCAGTAGAGCGACATATGGAGCCAGCGGGGAGTTGATCCGGACTCATCAGTAGGGCGACATATGGAGCCAGCGGGGAGGTGATCCGGACTCACCAGTAGGGCGACATATGGAGCCAGCGGGGAGGTGATCCGGACTCACCAGGAGGACGACATATGGAGCCAGCGGGGAGGTCATCCGGACTCACCAGCAGGGTGACATATGGAGCCAGCGGGGAGGTGATCCGGACTCAGCAGTAGGGCGACATATGGAGCCAGCGGGGAGGTGATCCGGACTAACCAGTAGGGTGACATATGGAGCCAGCGGGTAGGTGATCCGGACGCACCAGTAGGACGATATATGGAGCCAGCGGGGAGGTGATCCGGACTCACCAGTAGGGTAACATATGGAGCCAGCGGGGAGGTGATCCGGACTCACCAGTAGGGCGACATATGGAGCTGGCGGGGAGGTGATCCGGACTCACCAGTAGGGCGACATATGGAGCTGGCGGGGAGGTGATCCGGACTCACCAGTAGGGTGACATATGGAGCCAGCGGGGAGGTGATCCGGACACACTAGTAGGGTGATATATGGAGCCAGCGGGGAGGTGATCCGGACTCACCAGCAGGATGACATATGGAGCCAGCGAGGAGGTGATCCGGACTCACCAGTAGAGCGACATATGGAGCCAGTGCATGGGGAGGTGATCCGGACTCACCAGTAGAGCGACATATGGAGCCAGCGGGGAAGTGATCCGGACTCATCAGTAGGGCGACATATGGAGCCAGCGGGGAGGTGATCCGGACTCACCAGTAGGGCAACATATGGAGCCAGCGGGAAGGTGATCCGGACTCACCAGTAGGACGACATATAGAGCCAGCGAGGAGGTGATTCGGACTCACCAGTAGAGCGCCATATGGAGCCAGCGGGGTGGTGATCCGGACTCACCAGTAGAGCGACATATGGAGCCAGCGGGGAGGTGATCCGGACTCATCAGTAGGGCGACATATGGAGCCAGCGGGGATCAATTCCGGACTCACCAGTAGGACGACATATGGAGCCAGCGGGGAAGTGATCCGGACTCACCAGTAGAGCGACATATGGAGCCAGCGGGGAGGTGATCCGGACTCACCAGTAGGGCGACATATGGAGCCAGCGGGGAGGTGACCCGGACTCACCAGTAGAGCGACATATGGAGCCAGCGGGGAGATGATCCGGACTCACCAGTAGGGCGACATATGGAGCTGGCGGGGAGGTGATCCGGACTCACCAGTAGGTCGACATATGGCGCGAGCGGGGAGGTGATCCGGACTCACCAGTAGGGTAACATATGGAGCCAGCGGGGAGGTGATCCGGACTCACCAGAAGGACGTCATATGGAGCCAGCGAGGAGGTGATCCGGACTCACCAGTAGGGCGACATCTTGAGCCAGCGGGGATGTGATCCGTACTCACCAGTAGAGCGACTTATGTAGCCAGCGGGGAAGTGATCCGGACTCACCAATAGGGCGACATATGGAGCCAGCGGGGAGGTGATCTGAAATCACCAGTAGGGTGACATATGGAGCCAGCGGAGAGGTGATCCGGACTCACCAGTAGGACGACATATGGAGCCAGCGGGGAGGTGATCCGGACTCACCAGTAGGACGACATATGGAGCCAGCGGGGAGGTGATCCGGACTAACCAGTAGGGCGACATATGGAGCCAGCGGGGAGGTGACCCGGACTCACCAGTAGAGCGACATATGGAGCCAGCGGGGAGGTGATCCGGACTCACCAGTAGGGCGACATATGGAGCCAGCGGGGAGGTGACCCGGACTCACCAGTAGAGCGACATATGGAGCCAGCGGGGAGGTGATCCGGACTCACCAGTAGGTCGACATATGGAGCCTGCGAGGAGGTGATCCGGACTCACAAGTAGGGCGTCATATGGAGCTGGCGGGAGGGTGATCCGGACAAAACAGTAGGGTGATATATGGAGCCAGCGGGAAGGTGATCCGGACTCACCAGTAGGGTGACATATGGAGCCAGCGGGGAGGTGATCCGGACTCACCAGTAGGGCGACATATGGATCCAACGGAGAGGCGATCTGAAATCACCAGTAGGGTGACATATGGAGCCAGCGGGAAGGTGATCCGGACTAACCAGTAGGGTGACATGTGGAGCCAGCGGGGAGGTGATCCGGACTCACCAGTAGGGTGACACGTGGAGCCAGCGGGGAGGTGATCCGGACTCACCAGTAGGACGATATATGGAGCCAGCGGGGAGGTGATCCAGACTCACCAGTAGGACGACATATGGAGCCAGCGGGCAGGTGATCCGGACTCACCAGTAGGGCGACATATGGAGCTGGCGGCGAGGTTATCCGGACTCACCAGTAGGGCGACATATGGAGCCAGCGGGGAGTTGATCCGGACTCACCAGTAGGGCGACATATGGAGCCAGCGGGGTGGTGATCCGGACTCACCAGTAGGGTGACATGTGGAGCCAGCGGGGAGGTGATCCGGACTCACCAGTAGGACGACATATGGAGCCAGCGGGGAGGTGATCCGGACTCACCAGTAGGACGACATATGGAGCCAGAGGGGAGGTGATTCGGACTCACCAGTAGGGTGACATGTGGAGCCAGCGGGGAGGTGATCCGGACTCACCAGTAGGGCGACGTATGGATCCAACGGGGAGGTGATCTGAAATCACCAGTAGAGTGACATATGGAGCCAGCGGGGAGGTGATCCGGACTCACCAGTAGGGTGACATGTGGAGCCAGCGGGGAGGTGATCCGGACTCACCAGTAGGACGGCTTTTGGAGCCAGCGGGGAGGTGATCCGGACTCACCAGTAGGGTGACATATGGAGCCAGCGGGAAGGTGATCCGGACTCACCAGTAGGACGACATATGGAGCCGGGGAGGTGATCATGACTCACCAGTAGGGTGACATATGGAGCCAGCGGGGAGGTGATCTGGACTCACCAGTAGGGCGACATATGGAGCCAGCGGAGAGGTGATCCGGACTCACCAGTAGGACGATATATGGAGCCAGCGGGGAGGTGATCCAGACTCACCAGTAGGGCGACATATGGATCCAACGGGGAGGTGATCTGAAATCACCAGTAGAGTGACATATGGAGCCAGCGGGGAGGTGATCCGGACTCACCAGTAGGGTGACATGTGGAGCCAGCGGGGAGGTGATCCGGACTCACCAGTAGGACGACATATGGAGCCAGCGGGGAGGTGATCCGGACTCACCAGTAGGGTGACATATGGAGCCAGCGGGGAGGTGATCCGGACTCACCAGTAGGACGACATATGGAGCCGGGGAGGTGATCATGACTCACCAGTAGGGTGACATATGGAGCCAGCGGGGAGGTGATCTGGACTCACCAGTAGGGCGACATATGGAGCCAGCGGAGAGGTGATCCGGACTCACCAGTAGGACGACATATGGAGCCAGCGGGGAGTTGATCTGGACTCACCAGTAGGGCGACATATGGAGCCAGCGGGGAGGTGATCCGGACTCACCAGTAGGGTGACATATGGAGCCAGCGGAGAGGTGATCTGGACTCACCAGTAGGGCGACATATGGAGCCAGCGGGGAGGTGATCCGGACTCACCAGTAGGGTGACATATGGAGCCAGCGGAGAGGTGATCCGGACTTACCTGTGGGGTGACATATGGAGCCAGCGGGGAGGTGATCCGGACTCACCAGTAGGGTGACATATGGAGCCAGCGGAGAGGTGATCCGGACTCACCAGTAGGACGACATATGGCGCCAGCGGGGAGTTGATGTGGACTTACCAGTAGGGCGACATATGGAGCCAGCGGGGAGGTAATCCGGACTCACCAGTGGGGTGACATATGGAGCCAGCGGAGAGGTGATCTGGTCTCACCAGTAGGGCGACATATGGAGCCAGCGGGGAGGTGATCCGGACTCACCAGTAGGACGACATATGGAGCCAGCGGGGAGTTGATCTGGACTCACCAGTAGGGCGACATATGGAGCCAGCGGGGTGGTGATCCGAACTCACCAGTAGGGTGACATATGGAGCCAGCGGAGAGGTGATCCGGACTCACCAGTAGGGTGACATATGGAGCCAGGGGGGAGGTGATCTGGACTCACCAGTAGGGCGACATATGGAGCCAGCGGAGAGGTGATCCGGACTCACCAGTAGGACGACATATGGAGCCAGCGGGGAGTTGATCTGGACTCACCAGTAGGGCGACATATGGAGCCAGCGGGGAGGTGATCCGGACTCACCAGTAGGGTGACATATGGAGCCAGCGGAGAGGTGATCTGGACTCACCAGTAGGGCGACATATGGAGCCAGCGGAGAGGTGATCCGGACTCACCAGTAGGACGACATATGGAGCCAGCGGGGAGTTGATCTGGACTCACCAGTAGGGTGACATATGGAGCCAGCGGGGAGGTGATCCGGACTCACCAGTAGGGTGACATATGGAGCCAGCGGAGAGGTGATCTGGACTCACCAGTGGGGCGACATATGGAGCCAGCGGGGAGGTGATCCGGACTCACCAGTAGGACGACATATGGAGCCAGCGGGGAGTTGATCTGGACTCACCAGTAGGGCGACATATGGAGCCAGCGGGGTGGTGATCCGGACTCACCAGTAGGGTGACATACGGAGCCAGCGGAGAGATGATCCGGTCTCACCAGTAGGGTGACATATGGAGCCAGCGGGGAGGTGATCTGGACTCACCAGTAGGGCGACATATGGAGCCAGCGGAGAGGTGATCCGGACTCACCAGTAGGACGACATATGGAGCTAGCGGGGAGTTGATCTGGACTCACCAGTAGGGCGACATATGGAGCCAGCGGGGAGGTGATCCGGACTCACCAGTAGGGTGACATATGGAGCCAGCGGAGAGGTGATCTGGATTCACCAGTAGGGCGACATATGGAGCCAGCGGGGAGGTGATCCGGACTCACCCGTAGGGTGACATATGGAGCCAGCGGGGAGGTGATCCGAACTCACCAGTAGGGTGACATATGGAGCCAGCGGGGAGGTGATCTGGACTCACCAGTAGGGCGACATATGGAGCCAGCGGAGAGGTGATCCGGACTCACCAGTAGGACGACATATGGAGCCAGCGGGGAGTTGATCTGGACTCACCAGTAGGGCGACATATGGAGCCAGCGGGGAGGTGATCCGGACTCACCAGTAGGGTGACATATGGAGCCAGCGGAGAGATGATCCGGTCTCACCAGTAGGGTGACATATGGAGCCAGCGGGGAGGTGATCTGGACTCACCAGTAGGGCGACATATGGAGCCAGCGGAGAGGTGATCCGGACTCACCAGTAGGACGACATATGGAGCTAGCGGGGAGTTGATCTGGACTCACCAGTAGGGCGACATATGGAGCCAGCGGGGAGGTGATCCGGACTCACCAGTAGGGTGACATATGGAGCCAGCGGAGAGGTGATCTGGACTCACCAGTAGGGCGACATATGGAGCCAGCGGGGAGGTGATCCGGACTCACCCGTAGGGTGACATATGGAGCCAGCGGGGAGGTGATCCGGACTCACCAGTAGGGTGACATATGGAGCCAGCGGGGAGGTGATCCGAACTCACCAGTAGGGTGACATATGGAGCCAGCGGGGAGGTGATTCGGACTCACCAGTAGGGTGACATATGGGGCCAGCGGAGAGATGATCCGGACTCACCAGTAGGGTGACATATGGAGCCAGCGGGGAGGTGATCTGGACTCACCAGTAGGGCGACATATGGAGCCAGCGGGGAGTTGATCTGGACTCACCAGTAGGGCGACATATGGAGCCAGCGGGGAGGTGATCCGGACTCACCAGTAGGGTGATATATGGAGCCAGCGGAGAGGTGATCTGGACTCACCAGTAGGGCGACATATGGAGCCAGCGGGGAGGTGATCCGGGCTCACCCGTAGGGTGACATATGGAGCCAGCGGGGAGGTGATCCGGACTCACCAGTAGGGTGACATATGGAGCCAGCGGGGAGGTGATCCGAACTCACCAGTAGGGTGACATATGGAGCCAGCGGGGAGGTGATCCGGACTCACCAGTAGGGCGACATATGGAGCCAGCGGGGAGGTGATCCGAACTCACCAGTAGGACGACATATGGAGCCAGCGGAGAGGTGATCCGGGCTCACCAGTAGGGTGACATATGGAGCCAGCGAGGAGTTGATCCGGACTCACCAGCAGGACGACATATGGAGCCAGCGACGAGGTGATCCGGACTTACCAGCAGGACGACATATGGAGCCAGCGAGGAGGTGATCCGGACTCACCAGTAGGACGACATATGGAGCCAGCGAGGAGGTGATCCGGACTCACCAGTAGGGTGACATATGGGGCGAGCGGGGTTGTGATCCGGACTCTCCAGTAGGGCGTCATATGGAGCCAGCGGGGAGGTGATCCGGACTCACCAGTAGGGTGACATATGGAGCCGGGGAGGTGATCATGACTCACCAGTAGGGTGACATATGGAGCCAGCGGAGAGGTGATGCGGACTCACCAGTAGGACGACATATGGAGCCAGCGGGGAGTTGAGCCGGACTCACCAGTAGGACGACATATGGAGCCAGCGGGGAGGTGATGCGGACTCACCAGTAGGACGACATATGGAGCCAGCGGGGAGGTGATCCGGACTGACCAGTAGGGCGACATATGGAGCTGGCGGGGAGGTGATCCGGACTCACCAGTAGGGCGACATTTGGAGCCAGCGGAGAGGTGATTCGTACTCACCAGTAGGGCGACATATGGAGCCAGCGGGGAGGTGATCCGGACTCACCAGTAGGGCGACATATGGAGCCAGCGGGGAGGTGATCCGGACTCACCAGTAGGGCGACATATGGAGCCGGGGAGGTGATCCGGACTCACCAGTAGGACGACATATGGAGCCAGCGGGGAGGTGATCCTGGCAGCAATGGCTGTGATGGTGACTCCCATGCTCCGGATACAGGTCGGGTAGACCTCGCCGCAGTAGATCCACAGTATGGTGGAGGCCAAGGTGATGAGGAACTTTCCGAACATGCTGACTCCTAGTAGGATCCAATGCCGATCTGCAGGGAGAAAAATAATATATAATGTATAATGTAAAATATATAGACAAAGAGCAGATATACACCTAGCTCTAACATCAAACCCCGACCAAGGTGAAGGTTCTGAAAGGCACACTTTTGATGTAGAAAACCAGCAAGGCGACGTCCGTAATCTGAACTTCCAAAAATGACTTATTTTTCACTTTTGCATATTTTGTTTATTATATATATTATATTATTGATTGCATATTTTGTAGGCATTCGACTTCAGAAAAGCGCCCGGAGTAAGAATATACTTTGTAGATTGCAGACAGATGCATATCTTGAGCAGCAGTTAAGACATTTTACGCCCAACGCTTTCGAAAGGGACTCTATGACGAAAAGTGTTGTTCTATTCAAAACCGTCCTCTTGGTGGTAGTTTTGATGTCGGAGCTGATATATACACCATGCATGAAGCAGTGAATCAGCAGTCATGTGTGTTGAGGTATCCTAGTTAATGGTTATCTAGGTCATTAAATCTTTACTGTCGTACACAGTTCACATTATATACTTAGCCTGTTGGCGGAGTAACAATGATAAGTATTTCACCAAGCTGTTAAACTCGTAACCCTATGTTTTACACATGATGCTGTAAGTTTACGGGCAATCAAAAGGATAGTTATGTTCGGGGCCATTAAAACTAGTTATGGTTAAACGCACTTGCACAGGCAAATGTTGCGACGTCAAAAATTGAAACGACGGCCTTGGTTTTAACTCTGCCGAGCAATCTCCGTGAAGCCACATTTGAATATTCACCCCCCCCCCCCCTCCCCCCGCACACACCCTACCTGGGGGTACCGCCAGGGTGACGAAGAGGCTGGCGGCCCCCAGTATCATACAGGCGCTGAAGGGTCTGACCCTTCCCGTGGTGTGGAAGAGGACCCCCAGAAGCAGGTAAGCCGCCCCCACCCCCATCCACCACCCCCCACCCCCTACACACCCTACCTGCGGGTACCGCCAGGGTGACGAAGAGGCTGGCGGCCCCCAGTATCAAACAGGCGCTGAAGGGTCTGACCCTTCCCGTGGTGTGGAAGAGGACCCCCAGGAGCAGGTAAGCCGCCCCCACCCCCATCCACCACCCCACCCCCTACACACCCTACCTGCGGGTACCGCCAGGGTGACGAAGAGGCTGGCGGCCCCCAGTATCATACAGGCGCTGAAGGGTCTGACCCTTCCCGTGGTGTGGAAGAGGACCCCAAGGAGCAGGTAAGCCGCCCCCACCCCCATCCACCACCCCCCACCCCCTACACACCCTACCTGCGGGTACCGCCAGGGTGACGAAGAGGCTGGCGGCCCCCAGTATCATACAGGCGCTGAAGGGTCTGACCCTGCCCGTGATGTGGAAGAGGACCCCCAGGAGCACGTAAGCCGCCCCCACCCCCATCCACCCCCCCCCCCCCCCACCACCCCCTACACACCCTACCTGCAGGTACCGCCAGGGTGAGGAAGAGGCTGGCGGCCCCCAGTATCATACAGGCACTGAAGGGTCTGACCCTGCCCGTGGTGTGAGAGAGGACCCCCAGGAGCACGTAGGCCGGCACCTCGATGGCCCCCCCGATCACACAGCTCAGGTAGGTGTTCACCCCCAGCCCGGGACTGGCGAAGGACAGCCCGTAGTAAACCACAGCGCTGGTAGCCCTGCAAGTAGCAAAGTGCGTTTCCAAAGTCATCCATCAAAAAGAAATCTGAATTGGTGTGGATCTACATTGTTACTTAACAAAAAAATTGGACTCTATTTATTTGATCATGCAATTGTCTTATGAACTATAATCGATTACATATTTAAACATAATTGATTGATTTGTCTATTTATTTAATCATTGTTTATTTATTTAAACAGTATTTCTTTATTTATTTAAATATAATGTAGTTAATGTAATTAAAATACAATGTAATTACTTAATTATATATTTATACACACACAATCGATTAATGTAATTGAAGTTAATTTATCTATTTATTACAAATGAATTTATCAGGAGACACATTGTTCAACCATCAGGGCGAATGTCGCGGAAATTAACGGCTATATACTTTACAAAATACAACAAAATTATCCATCGTCTTACTTAAATTCCAAACTTACCAAATGAACATCAAGATCATTGTAATAGAGCGTATTTCCACCTCCTTAAAGAGATCCACCGGTGACACTTTGCGTTCAGCCTACAAAACATCCGGAAGAAGATAAATAATATAAATCATTAACAGAGGAAAGAAGAACATGTCAAGCAAAACAACGAAGAAAAAATGCCTATCGCTGTTCTATCGATATTTTAACAGCTGGTGACGTCAGGTAAAAATAAGGTCATCACACATGACGTCACAACCGCCTCCCCGACGCCGGCGTCTCGGAAACAAAGATGTTCTTGCCGTCTGAGTGATCTTGATCTCATCTGGAAGAGTCGTCCCATTAATCCGCGCCATTCTCTCTAGCGTCAGTCTGGCTTCCTGCGTCCGGTCCTGAAGCCACAGCCAACGAGGCGACTCGGGCACAAAGCTGAAGCAAGATCATACCCACAAAAGGGGAAATAAGAAAGACATCAAAGAAAAGCCTGGATGCAATGCACAATAAAGTCATAATAAATATGAAGAACAAATGCGCCGATACCGTAGGTTATTCGTAGGTTCATGCCACAATTGAAAGCCAGCTAGAGTGGGGGAAGCACCCTTCAACATTTTTTGGAAGCAGAGCCCGGCAGGATTCCACTGATCTACTTTAAAGCTGGTAATTTGGAGCCAAAATACAATACTCCCATCCTTCCAGACCCCAAAGCCACTACAACCTCGACAACCACACAGAAACAGTACTCTTGCGACGCAACTTTTATGTCACGCACACGAGACTTTAATTTACAATTTAAATTTTTCAAACATAATTCATAATTTTCTTCTTTTTTCTAATATCCCAATTGTACTTACAAGAAGAACAGGACGTAGAAGATAAGTTCGGGCAGTGTGATGGCCAGTTGGAACCACCGCCAATAGGGGATGAGGTAGGCCACCGCCGCCAGAGTCATGTAGCCTAACGCCCACCAGATGAACTGGTAGCAGCCAACGGCGACACGCCGCGACGGTCCCGAGTACTCCATTGCTGCAAGGTCAAGGACGCCAAGATGGCGGCCCTCCATCACAACATGTTGGCGGTTTAACATGCATAATACCAGGAGCGGATCCAGGGGGTGGGGGTGGTTGGGGGGGGGGGGTTAGGGGGCTTGCTCCTTCTCCTTGGGAACATGAGCATCCGCTATAAATGCCGACGAAATCCTCACCCCCAATTATAGAAGCTAGATCCGCCCCTGTATGCTGTCATCAATAGGTTGAACCCACATGTTACAGCCTGATATCTGTCAGTTAGACTGTCAACAATGGTTGACAAAATATAGACGTAACTGACGTTTTGTCACGCTCGTCACGACTATTTTGGTCATTTGAATGTTGATTCCGTTTTCATATCGGTTAGTTCCTACCCATGATGAAGCCGGTATTGGTTTTCCCTGTGGCCACCGTAGCGTGGAAGAATCGGACGACGAGAAGGAAGACGAGAGATGGCGAGACCGCGGTGACTGTGGCGAGAATCACGTTGGTCAGTCCAGCGCCGAGGATAACCTTACGGCGACCAATCCTGAAGTAGAAGATTATATTGTCCAAAGAGAAGTCCGTCTGTTTCGCTAGATTGACGCCACATTTCCTCATACAGACTACATGACGTTTAATGCCTCATAAGTAGGGTCTGGATGGGTCGGGTGGGGGGGGGGGGTGGGAGGGGCGTCCATTGTCCAGTGTCGATTTGTCATAATTCTCAGTGTCAAGTGTCGATTATTCTTCGACGTTCAGTGTCGTGTCAATGTCGCTTTTTCGAAGAACCTGTGTCGGAATGGGGGCAATATCGAATGTCGATTTTTCAAATATGCCTGTGTCGCGTGTCGACATTTGCCCCTTCCAGACCCCTGCCATTTTTCCTTAAACCATTCGATCAGATGATAATGATCTACTTCATCTTCGCGTAACCGTCAAAATAGAAGACTGTTCAACGGAAAACAAGTTTGAGTCTTGAAAAGTGTTCAGCTCGCTATAACAGTACATTTCGTAAACTTATTGCACAGTTGAGCATATCATAATGGTAGTTAGCATACGGTCTAGTAAAACTTTGTCTTGGCATAATTATATTTGGCTTATTTTATGAAGAATAGATGCTACTAGCATATACACATGCCAAACATGGCAGCTAATTGTGATGACGTAATAGAGAAGAAAGCCACACTTCCCCAACATTTTGTTCCGATCTATTCTGATCTGATCTGGCCTTGCGACAAACACTAAATACTCTGACTATATGCGGTAATTCATTAAATGTTGCTTACTTTTACATTGTTCAAAAGTTCATGTCCAATGACACTTAATACCGTGTCTAATATGTTTGATTTAAATGCGAGACAAATGCTAGTTGTTGAAGATTTCAACTGAGAAGATGACTGACTGACCGGTCGGCAAGCCAGCCGAAGGCGAAGTTACCGAAAGCTCTGCCGACGAAGAACACAGAAGCCACAGCCTTGGCCTTCCACGCGTCGTCACAAACCAGGTCAAACTGGCCAAAAAAAAGACAAGGGAAGTGACAACATACTGTAAATTGACCGTTACACTAACCGAGTTATTATAAAATAAATAGTTATCTTCGTTAAGAGGACCATAATTTGAGTTTGACATTGTGTGTCACTGTTTGGAAATGTCAATTAAAACGATAACTCGAAAGTACTGAGATAAACATTTGAAATATACCAATGGTTTGCGTACATGCAGGGCAGGCCGCAGTGAAGCGGTGGGGGGGGGGGGGCATGCAGGCGAGCCATGTGCCCCCCCCCCCACCCCCCTCCACACTTTTGTTGCTATCCCCAAAACATGCATGGCTGCACGTTAAGACGTCACCGGTGGCAAGCGTCGCCCCCCCCCCCTTCCCCCACCATCCCTTCCCCCACCGTTTTTATTTTGCCTCCGACAGTGATGCACGGCATATTCATGAACCATATTCATGGAGGCGCCAAGGTCAAGGTCATGCAGCCAGTGCACAGGTAAATTATAAATACCGCGAGAAGTGTCGCTTGTCGGTTTATGTCTTTTAACAACTTGTGTGCTGGTGTTATGACCAGTGAGGAGGGTACAAACTCGGTGTGGGTGTATTGGTACATGGTGTCGGCCAGGGGCTTGGTAATATGAGGGTGCATTGTGATGAGCAGGGGATCCGTCCACAGCGCTTGTGGCTGGCCTGATGTATCACTGAGTGACCAGTCGCTTTAAAAGAGTATTTGCACATATGTCTAAATATGTGCACATATCTTTAAGTAATTAAAGATATCTTCAAATAATTGAACATATCTCCCAATATTTTAAGATATGTGCAAATGACTTAAAGATATCCTTAATTCATTTAAAGATATATTTAATTCATTTAAAGACCTCTCTAAATCGCCGTGCTTATGCTTAGTATTTGCACATATCTCTAAATTAATAAAAGATTACAGTAATTCAAGCCCATTTAAAGATATTATAAATCAATTACTGATATCTTTAAATCATTTAAATCTTTAAATCATTCTTTAATCATTTAAAGATATCTTTATTATATTTAAGGATATCTTTAATTCATTTAAAGATATATTTAATTCATTTAAAGATATATCTAATTATTTTAAAGATATATCTCATTCATTTAAAGATATCTTTAAATAAATTAATGTTATCTTTAATTCAATTGTAGATAACAGTAAATCAAATAAAAATATCTCTAAATGAAATACTGAACTGTCTAAATCGAATTACAGATATCAGTAATTGCCTTGCTTGCCACCGCAATAACAATCAGATTTAAATTGCCAAACCGGGAAATAAACAACAAAATCAAGTTCAACTAATTTGCTCCAGATAGGGAAATTATTACCAAGTCAAGGAGGGGGGTCGATGTGGGGAATTGGGCTGGGGAGTCGAGGTTGGATTTTATGCAAGGGATTCGATGTAGGGGTTGTGGTTGGCTATTAGCATTTTAATCAGGTAGACTGGCTTTTAGCGATTTAGCAGTAAATCATGAATTGCCTAACAATAATTTACTTTTTTTGTTGTTCATAATTCACACTGGATTTATGATATGTGTGTTTCAGTGAAGCCGTTCAGTCACTACGGGATTTGGCTCCCGTATCATGTGTATTTTGCGACCACGCAGCGCTGCATGGCACGTCCAACGAATGCGTGCAAAAGACAAGCTGGCGAGGCTGCTGTGTGGTAGCTTTGAAGGTGTCCACAAATTCATTTTGACTGTCATTCATATTGGGGATAGAACTCATATTTACCATATAGTAAGACTGACACATAAGAGTACAGAAAGGGTATGCCACTCTCTTTCTAACAAATAATTTTTTTTCCATATTTACTTCTAAATGACTGCTACAGGAATATGATATGCAACTAATCAAAACCCGTACCTTGTAGGTGCCAATTTGCATGTAAACGAGCGGTGCAATAAGGAACTGTATATATAGCCCTGAAGAACCCAGGCCAGGGAGGGTAGAGCGGTTTGGTGCTATCGCGGTAAGTTGGTGTTTTGACAATAAGGTCACAACTAGGCCTACATGTCATATTGTTAAAACCAAATAAAAAGAGAGACCGGGGGGGGGGGGGGGAGGGGGGCGCGCGTTTGCCTTTTTGGGGTATGTAATGAAATACATGGGGGGCAGGCTGTACAAAGGGGGGCCCCTACAAAAGAGGGGGGATCCACATAAAAGACACGCCCCCCAACCTCCCCGGGATTGCTTGTTATTTCTTAGTATATAAACGGCACATTGGTCTCACGTACGTACCTCGCTGACGAGGTTCCCCGCGCCGGGACCCATATCATACCGCCATTCGGAGCACGCCACGAGCCCTCCGGATCCAGAATCCTGCACCACCCTGGACAGCTGCGACCCAGAAGAATTATAATTCTCATCCGGGCACAAATCCGCGAAATCTACTTCTGACGCCAACTTGGACACATTGACGTCGTAACGGACGCAATGGTCATACGGTCCCAGGGAATTCAAGGTCACATTTTCCGGATCAACGATGAGAATCTTCCTCGGGGAGGTCAAGGCCGCCAGTTGATCCCATGAGCAATTTCCAGAGGTCACGATCACATTTTCGAGATCGGGATTACGGCAGCGCACCGTCTGCGGGGTGGACGCCAGAAAGAGAGGCGCCAGCGTCTGGAATCCTATGAAGAACTGTTCCAGTGCCAGGATTATCACGACCAGGATCTGGAAGCGACCCAGCTCGCCGATGTGCTGAGTCAGCAGTTCGTCGAACTTCATGGCGACAAACTTTTGAGTTGATAACGTTTGTAATACAGACACAGAAATTAACCGATTAAAATTGGTACAAGATGGTATACAATGACGATGCTTTCATCTCGATAATGATCCCAATGTAAATGTATATCACTGGCTGGTATCATCAGTGTTAAATGTGTAGTCGATGACTGTACAATGACAATATACCGATCCAGGCTGTCAATCATTCACTGACGTCACTGTTGCTTTCATCCAATCATGTACTGGTGAAAATAGGTCTGCCATGTGCGTTATGTCAGACGAACAAGTCGGACAAACAAAGCAGCAGGTCACTTTCTTGTCAATTTCAGCGATGAATACTTCTCACTTGTACCTACCATCAGCTAAGATTGTCAACTTCGGCCAACAATAGAGATGTCTGTCTCACAGGCAGCTCTTGCCTCTGTCGTCGCTTCGAGGCGTACTGGTTACAATGAACTTCCGCTGCGTGAACACACAATTTAATGTACCAGAGGTATAGAAGGCCACAAGAGTAAACAGGCGGAGCTACGGGTGAGGAAGGGCGGGGGTGGGGGGGGAGGGGGGGGGCGAGGGAGGTTGATTAAAACATGCGTTTAAGTGCAGACAGTAGAAGTGGTGGTGGGGCAGTCATAGCCCCAGTTCTGTGCATGCTCATTGGACGGGTAAATATGGTCTATATGAATATGGTCTATGAAATTACGCACGTACGTACG
The DNA here is from genome assembly GCA_964019135.1 of Arenicola marina. Taxonomy (NCBI): domain Eukaryota; kingdom Metazoa; phylum Annelida; class Polychaeta; family Arenicolidae; genus Arenicola; species Arenicola marina. The sequence goes on from OZ025259.1 coordinate 1,891,945, forward strand.
TGCGTACGGCTAGCTACCCCTCTGGGTTCGCTTGCTCGTGGCGAAATAGTAACTCAGAGAAAAAGACGGTGAAACAAGTTCATCATCCTCCATCTACGTTGCCAACAAACGAATTGATAAAAACACGCCAGACAGTCTAAAACGCTTCGCCGAGGAAAATAAAAAATAAAATAGTTTCAAAGCTGTCGCTAGGTGGGCGTGTTTGAGTGGTGGGGGTGGGGCAGTGTTCAGAGAATGGCGCTTTCTCGATGACGTACAATTTGCTAAGGTACAGAAAAAGTGCGGCGTCACGCCAAGATACCCTCAACGTTTTGTTTGGCTGCTCTACGTTTTGCTCTTGTCTGCTCTATTTCTTCAGTCACGTTTGAAGCTTCACCCGGTCTCCAGTTGCGTTAACAGTAACTACATTCATTTTGTTAAAGTGTGTGTAAATTTCAATTTTTGGCTAGAAACATAACATCCTGCACTGATGTATGAATAATTGTTAAAGTCAAATCACCGTATTTCTTACAAGTATATGGTTTCTGTGCTTGCTTTAGACATATTTATTATTCCCTACCATCGGGACTATACATAAACTACATATGCATAATAAATGGTTTAATAACTTATTAATTAATAATAAATAACTATTCGCTGTATCCGTGTACAAATGGTCCCATTCTGCAGTGTCAAGCTAGCACTGCTGGTTTAACTAATTGCGGACGAGTGAAACCCGAAACTCTACTGAGACTGCATGTGTGATATTTTACAATTAGAGATGGTGTGAGTGTCTTTACGGTCTTAATTTCTTCTCGTGTTGTTAATCTAATTATTTCTAAACTTAATTTTGACAACCTCAACTGGGTGTTCGTTCCGAGATTGGTCTTAAGTTAACACGTGGTGGCGAAGGCGCCACTGAGGCGAAACGAGGTGGTTAAGTTTCAATGATTTATTAAACACTCAAAAACTTAATAAGACACACTATAGTCACAACTCCGATAACGGTGTGTCACTTACCTGGCAGCAGTTGGCTGCCAGCCCCTTGCTCCGCAGGGCGGTGAATAAAACTGAAATCCCTCCTAGCTGGCTAGCTAAAGCCCGTCCTCCCGCAACGCCGCTGACTGACTAACTTAAAACTCAACCCAAGCGGTGACATCACCGCTGTGGTTGCTATAGTAACCCACGCGCGCAAACTACAGTATGGCGCAAAAGTATTGGACCTAAAATACCGCATTTCCCCTCCCTTTAAAACGTTCGCCCTCGCACGACTAAACCCAAATCACTAATAATATGACAGCGAATTTGAACCATTATAAACCCAAAGCAAACATGATGTCATATAACCTGAAAATTACCAGCAATGACCACACATAAAAAAAACTGCTATATCAGCGTTAACACCAAAACAACACACAGTTACACAATAGCCGTTTCCGGCAAAGCCTGTATCGTTCCACGACGCAGAGTTGTCACTGGGTCACCGATGTGGCCGACCGCGAAGTGATTCCGTGCTGGCGCCCGGGCCTCGTTACGAGGCTCCACGGCAACACGGCATTGAGGCCACTACATGTTAACGCCAAGCGCGCCGAGGACGCCGCTGAAGCTGTCACAAATGCCGGCTGGGCTGGATCTGACACGACCAAAGTTCAGTTTCGGCCACCGCAGCAGCCAGGATGTCCGCTGCTGTAGCGACCACAGGTAGCGACGTCGTCATGGATGTCGTCGCCATCCGGGCAGCCGGTGACTGTCGCAGCTGCAGTAGCAGCCGCGGACGCCGATGATACGGCGGACGCCGATGATACGGCGGACGCCGATGTTGTCGCGGACGCCGATGTTGTCACCGATGTTGTCGCGGACGCCGATGCTGCCGCCGATGTTGTCGCGGACGCCGATGCTGCCGCGGACGCCGATGATGGCGGTGAAGCCGCCGATGTCTGCCGTAAGTTCGGCCGATGAAGCCGCGCTCACCGATTTTACCGGTGACGCCGCCGATGCTGGTGCCTGGGACGCCGCTCTTGTGTAGGGGGCCGAGGCTGCCGTTAGTTCGGCCGATGATGCCGCGGTCACCGATGATACCGGTGACGCCCCTGATGCTGGGCCTGGGACGCCACTCTTGTGTAGGGGGCCGAGGCTGCCGTTAGTTCGGCCGATGATGCCGCGGTCACCGATGATACCGGTGACGCCGCTGATGCTGGGCCTGGGACGCCACTCTTGTGTAGGGGGCCAAGGCTGCCGTTAGTTCGGCCGATGATGCCGCGGTCACCGATGATACCGGTGACGCCCCTGATGCTGAAGACGCTGCTGATACGGTGGCCGCCGATGCTGCCGCGGATGCTGCTGGGGCTGCCGTCAGATCGGCATGCAGTAGCGCTCTTCTGGCGCTCTGTGTTGTCCCGCCAAGCTCTTCAGCAGGCAGCCGTTGAACGAGTGAGGTCATCCAGGCCACATTGGCCCACACTTCCTCACGACACAAGCACTAGGTATTGGTGTGGTCATCAACCGTACACTGACACATGACACACAGGTTCTCAGATGTTACACCTTGGTAACCACAAGCGACTTAATCAACAGGTCATAATTTATAACCAATTTACTCCATAAGGATAGTTTAAACTAGGTTAATAGTCTACTCCCTAAAATGCTGAAAAAGCCCACAAATTTTCTATAGCAGCTACAACAAAGTATCTAAAGATATCCCAATAAACCACACCCGTAATCACTGGTAACTTTTATCAGATAGAAATTCACCAAAATCCGCCCCTGCGATACATTGACACAAACACACACTGTGGACGTAACTCCCCTGCTAGCCTAACCTGAAAATCAGACGTTAATGTCGTGACAGTCTGAAGGATCGACACTAACGTCTGAAATCATAGGCCTTGGGCGCTGTTCACAAAATCTATGTGACCACCTTGAATAAAGTCCTCACTTGGCAGCCACCAAAAAATGGATTTTTTCCCTTCTTTAATCTTAATGGAAGCTTGGGGAGACGAGATTCAAGGTCTTACACGCAAGATTACTCCGTAAACTTTCTTTCGGGTGGTGACGCCTATCGTGTCGTTGGGCCCTAAAAATTACATGCATGTGTGATATTTTACAATAAGGTACTTTACAGTTCCGCCACTTCCGGCCTGCGCGCCACCTAGCGACTGATGGCGTAACTACCAGAGGGGAACAAACTGGCTTTGCGTACCGACTCTCAACACACGGCTCGGCATACCCAGACCGTATGCGGCTTGTCATCAAGGGCGTATAGGCGTAAAATGTAACGTTTTGAGACAAAGTATTAGAAATATCATGAACAAGACATTGAAGGGAGAATCTTGATGTGACATAGATCTAACTGCACAAATACTCCATCTTGTGATTACGCAGACGGTCTGATGAGAAACAGTGGCCGTGAATGGGAGCGTCGCGTGTTGCAATGGACGCACAGTGGGGGTGGGGTGTATTTAGATCTATTTATTTGGTAAAATGTACTGCATTAAATAAACCCTCAGGCATCAGACATGACTAAGACTTTGAGCTACAAACTGAACTATCATTCATTTGACAACATGCTTCATGTATGCAAATGACGCTGCAGGCTGTTCCATTTATTGCATCCCCACCTCAAGTACTCGTATCCGTTTAACACATATAACACATATAGTAAACGTCTTCGAAGGGGGAGATATAGCACTTGCATGAGCAGCGCTGATCTAGCGGGGGCCTGGGGCCGCCCCCGCCCCGTGACCGCCGTATATATGATTGATCGTGCTTGTTCATTAAAATACTGTGACCGGCCATACTCTATATATCCCCCCCCCACCCCCCAGGGTATTAGCCAGAGACCCGCCTGCCCGCCGGAGGGGCAGGCAGTTTCAATTTGGGCGGGCCGATTTTGATTTTGGCGGGCACTTAGGTGCTGTTTACCCTCCCAACAAGGGCCCTTTGATCAGGAAGTTTAGAAGAAAATGCGACCTGATGGGTTCCTGTGCCCTCTTCTAATTAGTACACCTTGGTGTATTAATATCTTTGGTGCACAGTGAAGACTTTTGTTCTTAAAAAGACACATTTTTGGCTGGCAAAAAATAATTTCTGGCTAATACCCTGTCCCCCGCCCTCCCTCCCCAAACTTTGTCGAAGATCTCTGCATCCCATTCAACATCGCCCCCTCCGCTCGAGTCGCCCGCTTTACAACACCCTGGATCAGCCCGCGTGGACGGTGAGGAACATGGGAGGCAAAATATGTTGATAATCCGGCGGCAAGGAGGGAGGAGGTGGAGCAGAATGAGTGGAGGGGATTATTATAAAAATCTGGTTGGGCGGGGGGCCCCTGGGTGCCTTGTGATGCCTGAGAGAGCGGACATTTCTCATGAAAAAAATATCATATGGACTATGGATGAAAACGATACCCCTATGTAACAGATATTTCTGACGAAAAAGATGCCCTTTTGAGCGAAAATTATCGTCCATTTATAGAGCGGGTTTGCCAAGAAAAAAGAATAAATCGAGCGGTGTCTGCATGGAGCGGCGACGATACAGCCGGTCCGGCAATGAAACACAGATTCCGACAGATTTTGATTTTAGAGTGAAAAATTGGGGCTTTACCGTGGAACCTTCCCAAACCCAGCATGGTATTAAGTACAACCCACCCCCCATGGTCCTCCACTGTCCCGTCCTTGCCAGGTTTGGCACTGGTCCTGAAACAACTACAAATTTTCGCTTTATGTTACCTGCCGCAGCCCGGACCATCGGCGAACGCAAACCCGCCAAAATGTGACCAAAAATACTTAAGTCACAATTTTAATGGATTTTGTTATCCAAGCTGACAGTCTTGCCATCAATTTTAGATTTCTTAATTACATTTTGTAGTAGAAGTGCCAAACGTAGCAGTTTTCGGCCCAGTGGTTCGGTGTTTCACCGTGAACACAAGGCTGAGAGGCGACGCGGGAAGTCAGTTTGTTCCCCTCTGGTAGTTTCCCGTTCATTCGCTAGGTGGCGAAATCCAATATGGCGGCGGAACGTGAAAGGGGCTTATTAGAGATGGTGTGAGTGTCTTTACGGTCTTTTTTTCTTCTCGTTTTGTTAATCTAATTATTTCTAAACTTAATTTTGACAACCCCAACTGGGTGTTCGTTCCGAGATCGGTCTTAAGTTAACACGTGGTGGCGAAGGCTGAGGCGAAACGAAGTGGTTAAGTTTCAATGAATGATTTATTAAACACTCAAAAACTTAATAAGACACACTATAGAGTATAGTCACAACTCCGATAACGGTGTGTCACTTACCTGGCAGCAGTTGGCTGCCAGCCCCTTGCTCCGCAGGGCGGTGAATCCAACTGAAATCCCTCCTAGCTGGCTAGCTAAATATCCCGTCCTCCCGCAACGCCGCTGACTGACTAACTTAAAACTCAACCCAAGCGGTGACATCACCGCTGTGGTTGCTATAGTAACCCACGCGCGCAAACTACAGTATGGCGCAAAAGTATTGGACCTAAAATACCGCACATGTATTATCAAAGACTTAAACGGATCTGTTTATTCGTCTTACGCCAAAACACTCATTCTGAGTTTAATCAGGTACCATCCATGAATAAATTAATCCCATAGTCACTGATTAGTGTTGTGTTTGGATTTTGGAATATAGAGGCCGACACAGACCGGTCTTAATTCACATTCAAGATAGGAATGAGATCACATGGAAAGCAGATAACAAAATAGATTGAGAGACCAGGGAATAACACATGCTGTATCAACGCCACACTGCGTGGCGGCCTCAGATAGCAAATGAAATCAAAGCCAAACAGTTTAGTGGATTGTTATGTCGAAATATGGAAACGATTTACACGCGGTTACCGCAAGATGCCTCCGAGAAACATGGCACTAGTCCCTCCCAGTACGAAGCGTTTCTGATGCCTCTGTTTACATGCTTGATCTGTCTTCTATGCCACCTAGGCTTTTCTGACTTGATCCTCAAAACGATTATTCATCAAATTACATTGTAAGGATTTAATAACAAGGAAGTCGTGAAGCAAACACTTTATTGACATATGATCAAAGTTACTTTTTCACATACGATATATCTAATGCGGAGTAGAATAAAGATAAACATTGTCTCACTACCGACTTAACAGCTCAAAAAATTGTGAACCTCTTGAATAGTTAAATAATATATTTAATTATACTTATTACTGTTTACAATCCAAAGGGCATTGTATATTTTATTGTAGTATAGCCCATATATTAGTTACTTTTAATATTTTACAGGGGTTCACAGTTAACCTTACCATATCATACCTTATCATACACATGTATTCGTCCAAATTTGCAGATAGTTAAATTTAAACCATCGGTGAACAGTTTTGCATTAACTTGCCAAAATTCGGGCCTAAAGATAAGCATATTGTAGCGCCCAAGCGGCTCTTGGGGTTTACCGAAAATTCCCGCGGTTTGAGTTGTGGTTGAGTTGTGTTTCGATTCAGCCGGGCGTTGTTACTGAATTGGGTGTATGGGTGTAAACGTATGGAATCGCTCGGGTTGAAGAAATACTAGGGTCTGTTCTTTGGCAATGGCGATGTATTCCCTCAATAACACATAGTGAAGGTCAAACACTAAGGACTCGAAGGGTACATCCCAGTCATTTTTCCGATTAGGTTGAGTATTGTGGCGATCTGCGTTTCTTCTGACACCACTCTATTTTTTTATTCGCTGGCATAACAGAGAAAACGTACTTCATCTTTCTTTTTGGTTGTTTATTTCCATGGCAAAGATCATTCCAATGTACAGCGTTATCAACAGCTCTCTTTTCTCTTCATTTCTCTTTCTTTCTCCCCCCTCCTGGTCAAGATCCCAACCCTTATATATGGGATCGGCCAAGAACCCCTCTACCCCCCAATACTGTTGAGGGGACCACCCCGGCAACCTCAGGGTCTCCCGCCACCCCCCGCTAAAGCTGAGGGGATCACCCCGGCACCCTCAGGGTTTCCCCCACCCCCGCTAACGCTGAGGGGACCACCCCGGCAACCTCAGGGTTCCCCCCCCCCCCCCCCAACCAGCCATAGGAGGACTTGGGCCCACTGCGGTCCGGATCCCGCCACCCCCTTCCTACGCTGAGGGGACCACCCTGGCAACCTCAGGATCCCCGCCACCCCCTACCAGCCCGCGTTGACTCGGTCGGGCGCGGTCGTGACCCCTTGCTCACCACCCCTTCCTAGCTGAGGGGACCACCCTAGCAACGGCAAGGTTCACTCCACCCCCCCCCCCCCTGCCTTCGCACGCTCACTCAGCGCGCTGTTTATCCCTCTATATGGTTTGTTCCTAACTTGCTAAGTTTCGCTATCTAAGTTCCTAACAGTATCCTCATAGTGCTTAGGGTGTCCCATCTAGAGAAGTTATAGGCTGTCATCCCGACTAGGCTGAGTATTTCTCAGTTGGACAATCATTATCATGTCTGATGTGTCACTCACCGCTGCTGGTCCCAAGTGGCTTCCCCAGAGATCGTTATCCCTCTGCCCTAACTCGGCTCAGCACGGCTATTTATAGGTGCGCGACGAGGTCACGTGACGACTCAAGCACTTTTCTAGCTCAAGCAAGATTTTACGAAACTGCTTGAGCTCCGTGATATATTACACACTTAAAGCCTCTTAAAGAGGTTACCTTGCAGACAACACATCAGAATACATAAGCGAGTATAACCAGGTAAGATTCTAGACTGCCATCGTTGCGTTATCATGCTGAATTATAGAAATGCATGTCCAAACTCTTGCTAAACAGTACCGGCCCCCATTATCGCCCACCCCAAAGCACTTGTCAACAACTACAATCCCGCTAACCCTGATCGATCTAAGTCATTTCGTCTGCATTGCTTCTGCGAAACATGTCTTAAATATTAGAAACATTGTATTCGTTTCAATATGTTAAACCTAATAAATTCGTATTGTTTTCGTAACAGTGACATATTTCTTTCTTACGTACCGACATTTGTTCATAAGTGTCTATCCAACTTTTCCTATTAATGTTTCCCAGTAACAGGTGAAACACTTGATAATGATGTCTAACGAATGCCTGAGGCCCCACTCTTACTCGTGTGGTGCCTGGAGTCAGCTATGTCAGTGAACTATTACCACGGAGACAACAAGATGAGTTGTGCTAGGCGTCGAACCGTACTGTATTCCTCCGCAGGCAGACTTTGAGGGATAATGCATTCCTGCGCAGACACACTTTGAGCGATGATGTATTCCTCCGCAGACACTTGCTGACAGGCTGTACCGTGTTGTTATCCTCTGCTGACAGACTGTACCGCGTTGTATTCCTCTGCTGACAGACAGACTGTACCGTGTTGTATTCCTCTGCTGACAAGACTGTACCATGTTGTATTCCTCTGCCGACAAACTGTACCGTGTTGTATTCCTCTGCTGACAGACAGACTGTACCGCGTTGTATTCCTCTGCTGACAAGACTGTACCGTGTTGTATTCCTCTGCTGACAGACTGTACCGTGTTGTATTCCTCTGCTGACAGACTGTACCGTGTTGTATTTCTCTGTTGACAGACTGTACCGTGTTATATTCCTCTGCTGACAGACTGTACCGTGTTGTATTCCTGTGCTGACACAAACTGTACCGTGTTGTATTCCTCTGCTGACAGACAGACTGTACCGTGTTGTATTCTTCTGCTGACGCACTGTACCGTGTTGTATTCCTCTGCTGACAGACAGACTGCACCGTGTTGTATTCCTCTGCTGACAGACAGACTGTACCGTGTTGTATTCCTTTGCTGGCAGACTGTACCGTGTTGTATTCCTCTGCTGACAGACAGATTGTACCGTGTTGTATTCCTCTGCTGACAGACAGACTGCACCGTGTTGTATTCCTCTGCTGACAGACAGACTGTACCGTGTTGTATTCCTGTGCTGACAGACTGTACCGTGTTGTATTCCTCTGCTGACAGACAGACTGTAAGTGTTGTATTCCTCTGCTGACAGACTGTACCGTGTTGTATTCCTCTGCTGACAGACTGTACCGTGTTGTATTCCTCTGCTGACAGACTGTACCGTGTTTTATTCCTCTGCTGACAGACTGTACCGTGTTGTATTCCTCTGCTGACAGACAGACTGTACCGTGTTGTATTCCTGTGCTGACAGACTGTACCGTTTTGTATTCCTCTGCTGACAGACTGTACCGTGTTGAATTCCTCTGCTGACAGACTGTACCGTGTTGTATTCCTCTGCTGACAGACTTTACCGTGTTGTATTCCTCTGCTGATAGACTTTATCGTGTTGTATTCCTCTGCTGATAGAGTGTACCGTGTTGTATTCCTGTGCTGAGACAGACTGTACCGTGTTGTATTCCTCTGCGGACAGACTGTACCGTATTGTATTCCTCTGCTGACAGACTTTACCGTTTTGTATTTCTCGGCTGACAGACCTTGAACCGTGTCGGGAGCCGCTATATTATTGGAGCCCCGATCTCCACTGCTTCGATATCATTTGCTTCGTAGGCAATGTCCAGGGAGTTGGTGTACCACAGGGCCACGGCCACCGGCGACTTCGGACTTCGGAGACAAAGTGGGGGGAATAATCGCGAGATTATCAGCCTCAGAGCTGTTCTTCACGGTCACACGATATACTTTTTCATGTGAGGAGAAGGATTTGGGGAACTAAATAGCGCATCGATGTGCTTGGAGAGAAACAACAATGTTCACATGTGAGAACATGTGAGCAAAAATAGTAGAAAATGTCCGGCTTGCATGTACAGTTTTGCCGTGCATACCTATATAACTTGCATCGAATTATATCAGATGGCCTGTTTACACAAAAGAATGGCTTGATTTGTGACTAGTAGCGATCTCGAAGCATTACTCTTTATTAAGCTTGCGTTGTTCCTGGGCCTGGTTCAGCTCTTCAATGCGCTGCCGGGCGATGCGCTCGAGAACTTGCTTCATCCTGGGATGCTCGTCAAGCACCTCGTTGAAGTTGGCCTTCGTCAGACAGTACATGTCGCAATTCTCGACGGCCACAATAGAGGCCACGCGGCGCTCTTCTAGCAGCAACGCTATCTCTGCGGCGGCAAGTGACAGGCTATGGATATGTGTGACACTATAATCGGATGATTACAAGATTCGCGTGGCCAAGGCCACGCATTAATACTGAGTAGATTAAAAAATAATCACATTTCCCTCTTGCTAACCTCATAATGTACGGATAATCAGAAGCCGATATTCATAAACGTTTTTGCAGATAGATCTACATCAATTTCCCCAAAACGCCCAAATTTCGAGACGAAACAAAAAACACCAGTGCAGCCCCACGAAGTTCGCTTCGTTATTAAAGAGCTAGTTTGACAGGCCTTACTGAGGCTCAGCCGTGCCTCTATTGGTCTATCCCATTAGTGATAGAACTTTTGTTACGCTTTTTGTTACGATATCACGTTGATATTGTTTGCGTTATGATTGTTATGAATATATGTGTGACTGTCTTGTATGCTTGACGTTATGAATGATCCGTTAATTGTAAGTTCGCTAGGAGGCGGTAGTATTAATTCATCGCGCTTGATATACAAACAATAAACCCCGGCCTCAGTCACTAGACAGCCGGCAACCTACACGGACGTCTCCGGTTATTCGTGGCCTTACCATATATTTTGAACACTTTTAACAGTTTAGACAGCATAAATATACAACCAATTACAACGTAAGCATCGTAGAAACCATGAATTGCATATATGCCATGTAGAGATTGTTCATATAAAATTTGGCACATATCACTTTCCAAACAATTTCTCCCAGTGGACGCTAAAGCAGTAGCTTACCTCCGAAGTAGGCGCCATCGTTTAGTGTGTTGAGCACCTGTGTTTGATTGACACGGACTTCCACTTTGCCGTGTTCTATGAAGTACATGCTGTCGCCCTTGTGACCTAAATGAACCGAAAAAACGCACCTTCAACAAAACGTGAAATAGCTTATCAACCATGCATAGGTTCTGGAAGGGGTAAATGGCGACACGCGACACAGGCATATTTGAAAAATCGACATTCGACACTGACCGCCAAATTCCGACACTGGGGATCTGAAAAAGCGACACCGACAACATTTTGGAAAAAAACGACATTGAACTTAGCCAAAACGCGACACTGAACGTCGTAAAAAATCTAAAATCTTCACTGGGAATGTAGAAAAATCGACACTGGTCACTGGACCTCCCCCCCCCCTTCCAGACCCCTAACAATAATAACGTCCAGAATGTGAGAAATAGCTAAAACAAAAGTGAAATGGAGTAATATTGTAAAACACAAATTTTGGTCATGTGTTATATTAAAAAATATTTAAGCAGATACAATAAATTGATCTTAAGCAGATACAATAATTTCATTTCTAGGATAAATATAATTCAACACGACTAACCCGACTGAATCACTACATCCCCCGGGGAAGAATACTTGATACTGCAGCCGACATATAATCTCGTAGAGGAAGTCCGGTGGCGCGCTGGACAGGAACGGCACCTTTTCTACCAAATTCTTGCAATTATGCAAGAGGATTTGCTGTGGAAAAAGGGATTGAAACAAACTGACGGAATCTTAAGACCGGGATACAGCTAGCCAAGTTGTTGAAAGAACGTTTGAGGAACCATTCCATGGAAGCTTGTTTCCACACTTCTAGCAGTTTCGAATAGTTGAGAAACAGCCGATAAACAAGTGAGACGCGGTCACGTTATTATGAGCCGTGTGACATTTCCTTGATCACAGAAACAGGATTAACTGCCGTGGGTTCACACATGTCAGCCAAGGTGAATTACTAGCGCCAATTATTGGGTCACCCGGTACTAGTTCAGGGGCGGATTCAGGAATTTTAAGAAAAAAGTGGGTGGGGGGATACTTGTGAGCGTAGTATTCCAGGACTCGCTGTTGGGTCCTGACGGGCACACGATTAAATTTCATGTACTGCTTCACCTGTGAAACCTGAGTTACATGTCCATGGTACAATGGTACCAGTTGTGTAATAAGTGATGTACAAGTAAATGTGATGGTGCATTTACAGACCGCTTGCAAAACTTGAGAGCATTATGTACATGTGTCACGTATATATGTATTTTTAAATGTTTAAAGAGAATAAAAGAGAAAGAGATAAAGAGAATAAAGGCGCAAGGATTCTTTCATGCGACGGATACAAAAATGTCATGATAAGCGCACATTAAACGTGATTATAATGAGGGCTGATACACATAAAATTACGATCGTCTTCGACGGCTCTATGTATATAAATATATAAATACTCTGCCCATTCAAAGCCGAATTGTTGGGCGATAATTCGAATTAGTAACCTAATCTATAGTGTAAAACGCGAATTTGCTTGCCAGTTATTTTTACCTTCTCTTCATATTTCCTGCCTGAAGAGTCGATGGTCATAATGAGAGCAGACATGTTGCCGACGAAGAGGGCGTAGAAGGTGGCACCGGTCGTCATGCTGATAATGACCATCCAGGTGTCTGTCAGCGACTGGGGCGGTTCGTAGCCGTAGCCGATGCTCAGCATGTGCGACAGGGCGCGGAACAGGGAGGCCGAGTACTTGGCTCACGGCGTCGTCGTGTTATAGGTGATAGGTACGCGTTGAAGTCTCCCCTCTGTATTAATTAACATCCCTCCCACCTCTGAGGTTGTGCCGCTTATCGGTACGCGTTGAAGTCTCCCCTCTGTATTAACATCCCTCCCACCTCTGAGGTTGTGCCGCTCATAGGTACGCGTTGAAGTATCCCCTCTGTATTAATTAACACCCCTCCCACCTCTGAGGTTGTGCCGCTTATAGGTACGAGTTGAAGTCCCCCCTCTGTATTAACATCCCGCCCATCTCTGAGCTTGTGCCGCTTATAAGTGGTACGCGTTGAAGTCTCCCCTCTGTATTAATTAACATCAAATATCGCCTGCTTTAGTTACTATTTAGTCCTCTGGGATACCGGTGATATTAATTTTCGCCTACTTTGATTTACATTACTGCTCTACAACATCAATGTCTTTGGGCCAACCATTTCTCGTAGCATATTGTCTGCTAACCATTCTTCGTTATTTTCCCTTCGCCAACGATTCGGTGAGGCCTTCCCCTCTGGCGTAGTGGCGATTTAAAACAGGGGCCGTATTCATAATCGCCACTTAGGCTACGCCGCTATACTTAGCGTTAAGTGGAAGATTTGGCGAGCGATTATCGGGTTCAAAATACATAAGTAGTCACCCAAGAAGCGGATTTTCTGAATTAGGAAAGCGCTAAAATTATATTGATGAAGATTTCTTAATCATGAGCACCACCACAACGAGCTGGTGAGGCTAAGACGAAAACGCAAATTTCGTGCGTAACTTACGAGGGGATTATGAATACGGCCCCTAAACACTAGGCCTCAGATCAATAGGTCCTGAGTCCTAATCCGATCCCGGGCACCTAATCTGGGGCATGTTCCATCCATTCCTCCTTGACCCACTTTAGCCCTTTGTGTGCGCAAAAGCGGTTTAAAAAAACACCAATTCGTTCATTCATTCATTCATTTATTCATATTCGTCCCCGATTCAGGTCAGTTTTTTGGCGCCACGATTTTCCTGTTGTCGCTGTCGTCTGCCATGACAGTGCTGGTGATGAAGCTGCACTTCAGCGGCGAGCACGGGGGCCGCGTCCCCCCCTGGCTCAGGAAACTGGTTCTCGTGTGTCTGGCCAGAGTCGTACGCAAGGGGAAGACTGCCAACGAGAACTACGCCAGACGGGCAAGTTGAAACGTGGGACTAGTATAGGCTTAAATCAACGGCTTTGATGTTCTAGTGTTCTCAAGTCGTATCCTTGAAGTGTTCGTGCCCCGATTTTGTCTTGCTCAAGGTTATCTTGGTTTAGGGAACATAAACAAATAACAATATGTTTTAATGGCAGTTAACATTTTTTATTTCACGATATCCCTACAAACGCGTTCGTCAAAGTAGCAAATGTGAGGTCCGGCGGGTCTATTTCTGGGAGCATTGCATCTGAGCGTTATTTGAAAATGCACCAATGATGTCACAAGTGACAGGTGAACTTTGATGCAGTGCGTAGACATCTGTTGTCGAGGGTCTGTATTGTCCTCATGTTGGAGTGTCTTTCGTAGATTTCAAGCCAATATGCAGAGATAATTTGAGTCTCAATCTAAAAGCACATGCGTTTGTATTTCCCTCTGACGTCACTTCCCTCGCTCCCAGGATTAACATCGGCAAGTGCGAAAACAAATGGGAAAAGTGTTCTACTTCTACTATTTGGGGCGTTATATCTCAAACACCAAAGATTAATATAAGCTAAAGTAGTTTGGGCGTGGCACCAACTGTTTAAGCTGGTTGTTCGATTAAGTATGTTATTTCTGTATATGATGATCATCCGATTGATGGGATATTATATTTGTTGATAGATTGGTTCATATCTTTCCCGCTTCGTATAATGTAGTTAAGCAGCGGGCAATATGTTTGGGTAGTAATTAAATATGAATGTTTGCTTTTTTCCCCTTATTTTCCGGTGTTTAGCCGCGTGAGTATGAACGGGACCGCTGTCACGTGACGGTGAGGTGACTCTCCTCAGCCACCACGGGCTGATGAAGGAGGAACTAGCGTACAACATGATCCTCATGAAAAATATCGTGCAGAGCGAGTCCATGAACTCGACGACTCGCCGCCACCATTTAAACCAATACCAGCAGGCCCTCAACGGGGACGGCGTCGGGGTGGGCAACAGTAGAGGGGGGAGGGGGGGGGGGGTACACGCCAACCACAACTCGGTGGGTGATCACCGTCTACACAATAACCACCCCCAGACCCTCCTGGCCGACCCAACCGACCTCTCGGACCACGACGTGCTGTACGACCTGCTTTTACACGTCAAGCAGATGAACGAGGAGCTACACCAGCGCCACAATAACCAGGAGACTGATGACCAACTCAAGTCCGAGTGGCGGATGGTGGCGCTCGTTCTGGATCGTCTGCTGCTTATCATCTTCTTCGTCATGACCGTATTCACCAGCGTCGTCATCTTCGTCAACGTGCCGCACTGATCGGGGACCCGGATGCGCGAAGACCCGGATGTGGCTGACCTACTTTTGGGTTTCTTTTTTGTTTACCAGCGCTGGCCGATGCTCTCTCTGGATCGCGCACTGATCCTGGTTACGTCCGCATTCAAGTTCGGATTCACTTCCGGATCAGGATTGCTCGCTGATGACGTCATCGGAAGACCGGAAGTCGGCAAATGTTTTTTTTTACTGTCCGACGTTGTTCTCGCGCGCGGCGAGGCGTGGCACGGCGAGATTTGCAGCATGATTTGTTTCGTTTTTAATCCAGGCGAGGTTCCTGGATCTGTGTGCAGGGGACACTGAGTACAGAGTGCGAAGTGTCGTTAGGGCGAATATAACAACGAGGCGATGTCAATGTGAAAGCCCGCCACTTTACACTGAGGGATCGGGAATGTCCTATCGGTTCGGTCGTGGTTTAGCAAAACGCTGGCACACCATTGTGAGTTTGACACCAGTATTTAAAGAACAGCACGAAAGAGTGTGCGACGCCTTGGGAATATATGTGGGGGTACACCCCCCCTCCTCCGGGATACGTATGAGTAAGGTAAACACCCCCCCCCCCCCTCACCCTCCTCTGGGATACGTATGAGTGAAGTAAACATCCCCTCACCCTCCTCGGGTCGTCATTGTAAAGCAAACACACGTGCATGCAGATTTCCCTTAAGGTGATATTGATTTTTTCTTTGACAACAGGGTTCATTGTCCCTTGGCAACAGTGTTTTTTTTGCCTTGATAACAGCGTATTTTAACATGTAACAGTTGATCTGCTGATGTTTGCTCTCAGATTTATACCATCTAAAGTTCCATCCAAGTCATTATTTTGGCTGATGAAGATGAACATTTTTATTACTTGTGTGTCCAGGAGAAGTGTACCTCTATTTATTTCTCGAGAACTGCACATGCTGGTCCAGCTCTCATGTATTACTATTATAAATGGCAGGCGTGAGTAATACGTCAGCTATACTGAAACACTAGTTCACCCTAACCTGAAAGAAGGACCCACGTATTTCACCGTAATTAACCGCAACAGGAATGTACAGCGAAACCGAATTAAAACTGTCACTGATGGGTGGGTGGGGGGGGGGGGTAACATATTTAAGTGGGTAAGACATGGGCTACAGGATGTTTGACTTTAGTTGACGCACCTTAGTGTGGCGTCATGGTCTGCATTCCCCGTTGCAGTAGTGTTCCGCTCTCTCCCTCCTATTATCGCCCATGCCGTAAAACAACATGTGTTTTTGCCTGGAAGTGGGCGTTCGGAATTTATACAGAATCTGCCAAGCTGTAGTGGTGCAATTTTGTCCGGAACAAAAAAATAAGTGCTGAATGAATGAAGTGATGGTATGAACGGTCTGAATGCAAGAATATTCATTTGCATATCAATACAATTCCCAGTCCTCATAAAGGAAGCTCCAACGGTAACAATAACAACAATTTTACGAAGATGTGCTACAAGACGAGCCAATGGATTTTTGGTAAATTTCGTTTTGTTCTGTTCACAAAGCCAAGGGATCACCTAGTTCGTGTCTGTGCTGTTACTTACGTTAATTGTGTTACGGCCTAGCTGTGTTCTTTGCCTACGCCATTTTATCCAATCGGGTGTGTGATGTACGTCACGGCTACACAGGCTCACGTCACTAACAATACCATATCACGTCACTGCTGGCGTCACTGTTTAAATACATTACGTCATTCTTGTACTGTATATGGCGTTCTATCAGCGTTCTATCTGCGTTCGATCGGCGTTCTATCGGCCTTCTATCGGCGTACTTGTTGGTTATAGTACTGTCGCGTAGATCATCACTCTCACGAAGGTCATCATTGTCGCGAAGGTCATCACTCTCGCGAAGGTCATCCCTGTCGCGAAGATCATCACAGCCATCACAATCTCAAAGATTGCCAGTCACATCAGACTTGTGACGCATGCCAGGACGGTTTCACATTGCCCACAATGCACATATGTCCCACAGTATTTTCTAAAAGATGCTATTCTTTCAGGGATTTAGGAATTATTAGTTCCTATAATGCTTTCAATTCATCGTTTCTCCATCTTGTTTTTGGCTTACTGGAAAAACTGCACGATATATATAGAATTCTTGGTTTCTGTTCATCTCGGTTTTGATGCTGTGCAATGTACATTACAGATGAAGTATCAGGGAGAATATTCAGAGAATAGGACGTAAATGCCTTAGAATTGCCCGATATTTCATTTGCCTCTTACATTGACACAAGTGCAGCCCTGATCATATTGGATCTCTACACTCCAGGTGTCGTGTTCCTTTCATAACCCCATAAATACACTGACTTGAACCTAGAACCACATGTTCACCTTTCCAAATAAATGATCCGCACCAGACTTTATATATATATATATACCTAATGCTTTTCCTTAGAATGTCAACTGATTGTGATTTCCTGAGGCCTCGCTGCCAACTTCTAGTAGACCTGAACGCACATTGCTTGAGTGAAAGGATGCGTGCATGATTTTGTAAATAAAGTTATCACAATGGTAGACGATGCGTTGTAGTTCATACGTAAATGTCTTGCTTTTTCTCAGTAACTGTTACATGGTAACGGTCTGAACAAGATCACGAGCCGGGTTAGTTGGTTGTATATTCAGGACGCTTTAACCGTTTTTGGTCAATGGGAAAAGGAAGGGATAGTGGAGCCATGGTCCCGGGGGTAACCCCCTACTCTTTGCGAAGAAGGACATAGGATCTTTATCATGCGACCACACAAACAAGACCATAGCGGGACGCGAACCATCGATCCACGTGTCGTTAGGCTCTCAGGTGGCCAGGGGTCGTATTCATAATCACCGCTTAGGCTACGCCACTAGACTTAGCGCTAAGTGGAAGATTTGTCGAGCGATTATCGAGTTCAAAATGTTATATGTAGTCACCCAAAGAGTGAATTTTCTGAATTAAGAAAGTGCTAAAATTATATTGAAGACGATTTCTTGGTCATGAGCACCACCACAACGAGCTGGTGAGGCTAAGATGAAAACGCACTTTTCGTGCGTACCTTACGAGGGGATTTTGAATACGGCCCCAGATCGCTCAATGCGGGCGCTCTAACCCACTTAGCTACCGGGCCGGCCCCGAACACGAGTCTGGAAGGTTTGTAGTTGTAACCTCTTCTCCATGTCAAATAAGTATATTCTGTCTTAAATTTAAGAATTTAAATCCTGAAAGCCTATGGGCTATCCAGGGATGCGGCAAATTTGTTTGAAGCAGAAGTTGGTTGCCGGCTTTATATTCATGCGCGTCTGTTCGCTGTTCGGTATTCTGTGTGATGTCGATCGCGGCTCGCTGGGACGTCCACGCGCGATAAAATAGTCCGTTTTTTTGTTGTTGAAATTGTAGTTTATGCAGGCTCAACGATATAAAAAACATATGCATCATAATGTTGAGATACCTTTAGCATTGATTCTGAAAAAAATTAAATCTAAGATGGCGCATGTAAGTAGGCTACTTTAAATCAGCTGTGAACTGTAGCTCAGTTCAAATAGGTCCCAAAACCAGAACACGATAGATATTATCGTATTAACAATTATTATTTTATCGTAGTTACATACATAAAGTATTAATAATCCTAATATAATATAATATTGCATGGATATGAGCCATTATACACTTCATCAGGCCGACCGCTTTAGCCCGTTAAACCGTGGGACCGGTTTAACCACGGGTCCAGTTTCGTCTCATGCCCGGCTTAGCCTCACGCCCGGTTTAGCCTCAGGTCCGGTTTAGCCTCAGGTCCGGTTTAGCCTCAGGTCCGGTTTAGCCTTATGCCCGGATTATAACCATAGGCCCTGTATAGTTTTCCAGTCTTGATCAGGTTTAATTTCCCCCATAGGCCTGGTATTCTCTGAGACCTGTTTACTCTCAGACACTTTTGAGCTGGTGATGTTCGTCCTCCTCTTCTGCGAGAACTCCAGTCTTCCTTAATGGAATTCTTTTGCTGCAATCATACGAGGATTATTATTGTATATTGTTGAGCGCCATCCAAAAAACTAGCAGTTAGGAAATTATTGTAGTTTTTGCCGCGCTCGGCATGCATCGACGATATTGGGCCAAGAAACTAGCTCGGGGGACGATTAAAATGGCTTCCTGAGGTACCATGAGGTGACCAGACCCGTCATATATCATACAGTTACCAGACCTACCATATAGCTACCAGACCTACCATATAGCTACCAGACCTACCATATAGCTACCAGACCTACCACATAGCTACCAGACCTACCACATAGCTACCAGACCTACCATTTAGCTACCAGACCTACCATATAGCTACCAGACCTACCATACAGCTACCAGATCTACCATATAGCTACCAGACCTACCATATAGCTACCAGACCTACCATAGAGTTACCAGATCTACCATAAAGTTACCATACCTACCATAAAGTTACCATACCTACCATAAAGTTACCATACCTACCATAAATTTACCATACCTACCATAACGCTATCAGACCTACCATAAAGTTACCATACCTACCATAAAGTTACCGTACCTACCATTAAGACCACACCAACCATAAGGTTACCAAACCTACCATAACGCCACAAGACATACCATACAGCAACCAAAGTAGAGAAAGGTAAGTAACGAACAAACCTACCATAAAGTCATTCTGTTTTCCCTGATGAAGACCTCTCCGTCGGCCAGTGTTTGGGCCATGGGGCGCCCCCTGGTCTCGGGCAGGCGGAGAACGAGCACCCCGGCCAGCGCCGAAAATGTCCCGAACAGCACGGCCGGAATAGAGGCATGGAACGCCGCCTGGCGGGGAGACCGTAGAGAGAGTGATAAGTGTCACGCCTGGAGTGCGCGCCGTAGCGCCCTCTACCGGGCTCGACAGCCATACACTACGGCATAGGACGCAAACTATTGGAAAGGAGAAGTGGGGCACTGATGCGCAATACGTATCATTTATCTTATCGATATGTTGCAGATATGTTCAGACTGTGCTGCTATTTCCAAATTAGGATCATTATTTAGTGGATATACCCGCAACAAATACAAATACTTCGCTGTGACCAATGTCGTTCAATAGTAAGTTCAGTGTGACCAAAACTGCGCACGGCGGTCGACGGCGAAACAAAGTTTTGGCATTTTATTATAATGCTAGCATCACATTCATCTATCAGGTAAAGGCACCAGTATGACCGTTAAACTATACCATAGAGGTTGCCTTATGACTAACAATATATCAATGAGGATACATATGGACCGTGAAACTACATCACAACGAGTGCATTATGACTATAGCACAGTTTCCAAGCGTGTACATCATAACAATTAACCATATTACAGACTACAATACAAGGAACAAAAGCGGTAATAAAGATGTAATGCTAAATCATCCATATCACCAGTAGGGCGACATATGGATCCAGCGGGGAGGTGATCCGGACTCACCAGTAGGGCGACATATGGAGCCAGCGGGGAGGTGATCCGGACTCACCAGTAGAGCGACATATGGATCCAGCGGGGAGGTGATCCGGACTCACCAGTAGGGCGACATATGGAGCCAGCGGGGAGGTGATCCGGACTCACCAGTAGGGCGACATATGGAGCCAGCGGGGAGGTGATCCGGACTCACCAGTAGGGCGACATATGGAGCCAGCGGGGAGGTGATCCGGACTCACCAGTAGGGCGACATATGGATCCAGCGGGGAAGTGATCCGGACTCACCAGTAGGGTGACATATGAAGCCAGCGGGGATGTGTTCCGGACTCACCAGCAGGGTGACATTTGGAGCCAGCGGGGAGGTGATCCGGACTCACCAGTAGAGCGACATATGGATCCAGCGGGGAGGTGATCCGGACTCACCAGTAGGGCGACATATGGAGCCAGCGGGGAGGTGATCCGGACTCACCAGTAGGGCGACATATGGAGCCAGCGGGGAGGTGATCCGGACTCACCAGTAGGGCGACATATGGAGCCAGCGGGGAGGTGATCCGGACTCACCAGTAGGGCGACATATGGAGCCAGCGGGGAGGTGATCCGGACTCACCAGTAGGGCGACATATGGAGCCAGCGGGGAGGTGATCCGGACTCACCAGTAGGGCGACATATGGATCCAGCGGGGAGGTGATCCGGACTCACCAGTAGGGCGACATATGGATCCAGCGGGGAGGTGATCCGGACTCACCAGTAGGGTGACATATGAAGCCAGCGGGGATGTGTTCCGGACTCACCAGCAGGGTGACATTTGGAGCCAGCGGGGAGGTGATCCGGACTACCCAGTAGGGTGACATATGTAGCCAGCGGGGAGGTGATCCGGACTCACCAGTAGGTCGACATATGGAGCCAGCGGGGAGGTGATCCGGACTCACCAGCAGGGTGACATATGGAGCCAGCGGGGAGGTGATCCGGACTCACCAGTAGAGTGACATATGGATCCAGCGGAGAGGTGATCCAGACTCACCAGTGGGGTGACATATGGAACCAGCGGAGAGGTGATGCGGACTCACCAGTGGGGTGACATATGGAACCAGCGGAGAGGTGATCCGGACTCACCAGTAGGACGACATATGGAGCCAGCGGGGAGGTGATCCTGGCAGCAATGGCTGTGATGGTGAGTCCCATGCTCCGGATACAGGTCGGGTAGACCTCGCCGCAGTAGATCCACAGTAGGGTGAAGGCCAAAGTGATAAGGAACTTTCCGAACATGCTGACTCCTAGTAGGATCCAATGCCGATCTGCAAGGCGAGAAATAATATATAATGTATAATGTAAAATATATAGACAAAGAGCAGATATACACCTAGCTCTAACATCAAACCTCGACCAAGGCGAAGGTTCCGAAAGGCACACTTTTGATGTAGAAAACCAGCATGGCGACGTCCGTAATCTGAACTTCCAAAAATGACTTATTTTTCACTTGTGCATATGTTGTTTAGTATATATATTATATTATTTATTGCATATTTTGTAGGCGTTCGACTTCAGAAATACGCCCGGAGTAAGAATATAATTTGTTGCATGAGCATATGAGACTGATATAACTTCCGGTTTACTTTTGGCTGCTTCCAATCACAAGCGATGGCAAGCCAAAGTGAAATTTAATCTAGTATTTGCACATTAATGTTCAAATATTTGCGCATGTCCAATTCATTTGCACATATGTTCAAATCATTTTCACAAATGTTCAAATCATTTTCAGAAATGTTCAAATCATTTTCAGAAATGTTCAAATCATTTTCAGAAATGTTCAAATCATTTTCAGAAATGTTCAAATCATTTTCAGAAATGTTCAAATCATTTTCAGAAATGTTCAAATCATTTTCAGAAATGTTCAAATCATTTTCAGAAATGTTCAAATCATTTTCAGAAATGTTCAAATCATTTTCAGAAATGTTCAAATCATTTTCAGAAATGTTCAAATCATTTTCAGAAATGTTCAAATCATTTGCAAAAATGTTCAAATCATTTTCGCATGTCCAAATATGCACATATCAGGGTTCCTACAGATCAGGAAAACGGAAAATGAAAAAAAAAATCCTTGCAGAGAAAAAACTGGGAATTTCATTTTAGAAAAAAATAAGGCAAAAATTAGGGAATATCAGAAGCCTAGGTCATATTTTGGTTAAGGTTCCATCGCAGTCCCTGTCTTATGTGGTTAATAATATCCCGATATGATTAATTCATGATAATTCAGATTAAATAATCTTATGCCAGAAGTTCTGGGCCTGGTTTTACGAGTTACGAGCTCATAACCGTAACTTTTACATGCTAATTTAATGACATATCATAATTTTACGGGCAAAGAAATTAATACATGTGGTCCGACAGACCCCTATAGGATCTGACAGAAACATGGGGTCCGAGAGGCACCTATGGGTCCCACAAATACATAGGGTCCGACAGACACCGACATTGTAAGATATAGCCAGGGGTGTGAACGAGGCAAAGGAGTCGGAGACACTCGGGGTGTAATAGATACTCTAGAAGGGTCTAAAAGACACTCAATAGCCTAAAAAACACTCATTGCAAGGGTCTGAAAGACACTCAAGGGTCTAAGTCACCACAGAGTCTAACTAGTCTGAAAAAGGATAATTTTTTATGCTTGGAAAATGGATGCACGAGTCCAGTTCTTAAGGTTCATTAAACCACGCGGTAGGGCACCTGGGTCTCGGCATCGATTAACATTCGACCTGGAATTTGATCATGTTCATATTACTCCCTCCACAGACATGGTGTCACGATTTGTTACATGTACAATTTACATGCTCCCATTATGCTTGCAGAGCTTGTATACGTAATAAGTTTATCCTTTTATGTATGCATTATTCACCCGTTTGAGCCTGCTGGGCTTCATACCCGCAAGCAGCTGCCTCCATTTGGACGAGAAATGCTTCACATTCGGGTACCACTCACGGTTGATTTAATGGTCTCAATAATTTTGAAATTGTACTTATTGGACACATGTAGAAGTCAATTGTAATTTATGGACAAATTATTTGAACACAAGTTATTTGGACATAGGTACAATTCAATGTTACATATGTTAAATAAATTGGACATATGTGTAATTAAATTATACATGTATACGTTCACATGTGCAAACGTAATTTGAACATGTGCAAACGTAATTTGAACATGTGCAAACGTAATTTGAACATGTGCAAACGTAATTTGAACATGTGCAAACGTAATTTGAACATGTGCAAACGTAATTTGAACATGTGCAAACGTAATTTGAACATGTGCAAACGTAATTTGAACATGTGCAAACGTAATTTGAACATGTGCAAACGTAATTTGAACATGTGCAAACGTAATTTGAACATGTGCAAACGTAATTTGAACATGTGCAAACGTAATTTGAACACGTGCAAACGTAATTTGAACACGTGCAAACGTAATTTGAACACGTGCAAACGTAATTTGAACACGTGCAAACGTAATTTGAACACGTGCAAACGTAATTTGAACACGTGTAAACGTAATTTGAACATGTGTAAAGGTAATTTGAACATGTGTAAAAATAATTTGAACATGTGTAAAAATAATTTGAACATGTGTAACATTAATTTTAACATATGTAAAATCAATTTGAACATTTTTATTGGGACATGTGCAAATATTTGAACATGTTTGCCACTACTCTATTAAATTCCACATCGGCTTGCCATAACAAACGCGCTGTCACCGTAATTTCAAACTTTCGCGGTCTGGCCAATCACAGTCGTCCCTTTCAAAATCACGGCTGAAATCTCACGTTGTCGCGCGAAATGGCCGACCAGGGAACGAGGGATAGTGCTAGTTTACCTCGTAAGCGGAATAAATGCTTGTGTCGTGGTGTCTAGATGAGTTAGAGATGAAAAGCAAGATAAATTACCCGGGAAGCAGATTACGGCATTGAGCGGACGAGGCAAAGCCGGTACAAGGGAACTTTGGGGTCTTGAAGCGAGGGTGGGTAGGCGCTCAGCGGGCTGAGTTGGACACCTACTTGTTTATTAGTAAACTGTGCTTACCAGGAGCAGGTAAGCCGCCCCATCCACCACCCTCCACCCCCTATACATCCTACCTGCGGGTACCGCCAGGGTGACGAAGAGGCTGGCGGCCCCGAGTATCATACAGGCGCTGAAGGGTCTGACCCTTCCCGTGGTGTGGAAGAGGACCCCAAGGAGCAGGTAAGCCGCCCCCACCCCCATCCACCACCCCCCACCCCCTACACACCCTACCTGCGGGTACCGCCAGGGTGACGAAGAGGCTGGCGGCCCCCAGTATCATACAGGTGCTGAAGGGTCTGACCCTGCCCGTGATGTGGAAGAGGACCCCAAGGAGCAGGTAAGCCGCCCCCACCCCCATCCACCCCCCCCCCACCACCCCCTACACACCCTACCTGCGGGTACCGCCAGGGTGACGAAGAGGCTGGCGGCCCCCAGTATCATACAGGCGCTGAAGGGTCTGACCCTGCCCGTGGTGTGAGAAAGGACCCCCAGGAGCAGGTAGGCCGGCACCTCGATGGCCCCCCCGATCGCACAGCTCAGGTAGGTGTTCACCCCCAGTCCGGGACTGGCGAAGGACAGCCCGTAGTAAACCACAGCGCAGGTACCCCTGCAAGTAGCAAAGTGCGTTTCCAAAGACATCCATCAAAAAGAAATTTTTATTTTAATTGAAGTTAATTTATCTATTTATTTTAAATGAATTTATCAGGAGACAAATTGTTCAACCATCAGGGCGAATGTCGCGGAAATCAAAGGCAATATACTTTACAAAATACAACAAAATTATCCATCAAGTCAATCCATCTTACTCAAGTTCCAAACTTACCAAATGAACATCAAGATCAGTGTAATAGAGCGTATTTCCACTCCCTTAAAGAGATCCACCGGTGACACTTTGCGTTCAGCCTACAAAACATCCGGAAGAAGATAAATAATATAAATCAATAACAGAGGAAAGAAGAACATGTCAAGCAAAACAACAAAGAGAAAATGCCTATCGTTGTTTTATCGATACTAACAGCTGGTGACGTCAGGTAAAAATAAGGTCATCACACATGACGTCACAACCGCCTCCCCGACGCCGGCGTCTCGGAAACAAAGAGGTTCTTGCCGTCTGAGTGATCTTGATCTCATCTGGAAGAGTCGTCCCATTAATCCGCGCCATTCTCTCTAGCGTCAGCCTGGCTTCCTGCGTCCGGTCCTGAAGCCACAGCCAACGAGGCGACTCGGGCACAAAGCTGAAGCAAGATCATACCCACAAAAGCGAAAATAAGAAAGACATCAAAGAAAAGCCTGGATGCAATGCACAATAAAGTCATAATAAATATGAAGAACAAATGCGCAGATACCGTAGGGTATTCGTAGGTTTATGCCACAAGTGAAAGCCAGCTAGAGTGGGGGAAGCACCCTTCAACATTTTTTGGAAGCAGGGCCCGGCAGGATTCCATTGATCTACTTTAAAGCTGGTAACTTGGAACCCAAATACAATACTCCCATCCTTCCAGACCCCAAAGCCACTACAACCTCGACAACCACACAGAAACAGTACTCTCGCGACGCAACTTTTATGTCACGCACACGAGACTTTAGTTTACAATTTAAATTTAAAACATAATTTAGAATTTTCTTCTTTTTTCTAATATCCCAATTGTACTTACAAGAAGAACAGGACGTAGTAAATAAGTTCGGGCAGTGTGATGGCCAGTTGGAACCACCGCCAATAAGGGATGAGGTAGGCCACCGCCGCCAGAGTCATGTAGCCTAACGCCCAGCAGATGAAGTAGTAGCAGCCAACGGCGACACGCCGCGACGGTCCGGAGTACTCCATGGCTGCAAGGTCAAGGACGCCAAGATGGCGGCCCTCCATCACAACATGTTGGCGGTTTAACATGCATAATACCAGGGGCGGATCCAGGGGGTTGGGGGTGGTGGGGGGGGGGGGGGTTCAGGCGGCTTGCTCCTTCTCCTTGGAAACTTGAGCATCCGCTGTAAATGTCTCGGGTTTCAGACGAAATACATCGCAAATTTTGTAGATGCACCACATATGTAGACATTTTGTAGATTCACCCCCCTCCCCCCAATTATAGAAGCTAGATCCGCCCCTGTATGCTGTCATCAATAGGTTGAACCCACATTTTACAGCCTGATATCTGTCAGTTAGACTCAACAATGGTTGACAAAATATAGGCGTAACTGACGTTTTGTCACGCTCGTCACGACTATTTTGGGCATTTGAATGTTGATTCCGTTTTCGTATCGGTTAGTTCCTACCCATGATGAAGCCGGTATTGGTTTTCCCTGTGGACATCGTAGCGTGGAAGAATCGGACGACGAGAAGGAAGACGAGAGATGGCGAGACCGCGGTGACTGTGGCGAGAATCACGTTGGTCAGTCCAGCGCCGAGGATAACCTTACGGCGACCAATCCTGAAGTAGAAGATTATATTGTCCAAAGAGAAGTCCGTCTGTTTCGCTAGATTGACGCCACATTTCCTCATACAGACTACATGACGTTTAATGCCTCATAAGTAGGGTCTGGTTGGGTGGGGTGGGGGGGGGGGGGGGGTCCATTGTCCAGTGTCGATTTGTCATAATTCTCAGTGTCGAATGTCGATTATTCTTCGACGTTCAGTGTCGTGTCGATGTCGCTTTTTCGAAGAACCTGTGTCGGAATGGGGGCAATATCGAATGTCGATTTTTCAAATATGCCTGTGTCGCGTGTCGACATTTACCCCTTCCAGACCCCTGACAATGTACTTAAACCATTCGATCAGATGATAATGATCTATTTCATCTTCCATTGCGTAACCGTCAACATAGAAAACTCGTGCAAACCACGGCAGCTAATTGTGATGACGTAATAGAGAAGAAAGCCACACTTCCCCAACATTTTGTTCTGATCTATTCTGATCTGATCTGATCTGGCCTTGCGACAAACACTAAATACTATGACGATTAAGTCGATATATGCGCTAATTCATTAAATGTTGCTTACTTTTACATTGTTTAAAAGTTCATGTCCAATGATACTTAATACCGTGTGTAATATGTTTGATTTAAATGCGAGACAAATGCTAGTTGTTGAAGATTGCAGCTGAGAAGATGACTGACTGACCGGTCGGCAAGCCAGCCGAAGGCGAAGTTACCGAAAGCTATGCCGGCGAAGAACACAGAAGCCACAGCCTTGGCCTTCCACGCGTCGTCACAAACCAGGTCAAACTGGCCAAAAAAAAAGACAAGGGAAGTGTCAACATACTGTAAATTGACCGTTACACTAACCGAGTTATTATAAAATAAATAGTTAATCTTCGTTAAAAGAACCATAATTTGAGTTTGGCATTGTGTGTCACTATTTGGAAATGTCAATTAAAACGATAACTCAAACGTACTGAGATGAACATATGAAATATACCAATGGTTTGCGTACATACAGGGCCGGCCGCTCTGAAGCGGTGGGGGGGGGGGGGGCATGCAGGCGAGCAATGTGCACCCCCCACCCCCCTCCACAGTTTTGTTGCTATCCCCAAAACATGCATGGCTGCACGTTAAGACGTCACCGGTGGCAAGCGTCGCCCCCGCCCCCACTTCCCCCACCATCCCTTCCCCCACCGGTTTTATTTTGCCTCCGACAGTGATGCACGGCATATTCATGGACCATATTCATGGAGGCGCCAAGGTCAAGGTCATGCAGCCAGTGCACAGTTAAATATAAATACCGCGAGAAGTGTCGCTTGTCGGTTTATGTCTTTTAACAACTTGTGTGCTGGTGTTATGACCAGTGAGGAGGGTACAAACTCGGTGTGGGTGTATTGGTACATGGTGTCGGCCAGGGGCTTGGTAATATGAGGGTGCATTGTGATGAGCAGTGGATCCGTCCACAGCGCTTGTGGCTGGCCTGATGTATCACTGAGCGACCAGTCGCTAATTCCAGTCAAGGGTATATGGCAAGCCAAAGTGGAGTTTAATGGAGTATTTGCACATATGTCTAAATATGTGCACATATCTTTAAGTAATTACAGATATCTTCAAATAATTGAACATATCTCCCAATATTTAAAGATATGTGCAAATGACTTAAAGATATCCTTAATTCATTTAAAGATATATTTAATTCATTTAAAGACCTCTCTAAATCGCCGTGCTTATGCTTAGTATTTGCACATATCTATAAATTAATAAAAGATTACAGTAATTCAAGCCCATTTAAAGATATTATAAATCAATTACTGATATCATTTAAAGATATATTTAAATCATTTAAAGATATATTTAAATCATTTAAAGATATATTTAAATCATTTAAAGATATATTTAATTCATTTAAAGATATATTTAATTCATTTAAAGATATATTTAATTCATTTAAAGATATATCTAATTCATTTAAAGATATATCTAATTCATTTAAAGATATATCTAATTCATTTAAAGATATATCTAATTCATTTAAAGATATCTTTAAACAAATTAATCTTTAATTCAATTGTAGATAACAATAAATCAATTAAAGATATCTCTAAATGAAATACTGGACTGTCTAAATCGAATTACAGATATCAGTAATTGCTTTGCTTGTCACCGCAATAACAATCAGATTTAAATTGCCAAACCGGGAACTAAACAATAAAATCAAGTTCAACTAATTTTCTCCAGATAGGGAAATAATTACCAAGTCAAGGAGGGGGGTCGATGTGGGGACTTGGGCTGGGGAGTCGAGTTTGGATTCTATGTAAGGGATTCGATGTAGGGGTTGTGGTTGGCTATTAGCATTTTAATCAGGTAGACTGGCTTTTAGCGATTTAGCAGTAAATCATGAATTGCCTAACAATAATTTACTTTTTTTGTTCATAATTCACGCTGAATTTATGATATGTGTGCTTCAGTGAAGCCGTTCAGTCACTACGGGATTTGGCTCCCGTATCATGTGTATGTTGCGACCACGCAGCGCTGCATGGCACGTCCAACGAATGCGTGCAAAAGACAGGCTGGCGAGGCTGGTGTGTGGTAGCTTTGAAGGTGTCCACAAATTCATTTTGACTGTCATTCATATTGGGGATAGAACTCAGCATATTTACCATATAGTAAGACTGACACATAAGCGTTCAGAAATGGTATGCCACTCTTTCTAACAAATAATTTTTCTTGCCATATTTACTTTTAAATGACTGCTACAGGAACATGATATGCAACTAATCAAAACCCGTACCTTGTAGGTATGGGTATTGGTGTCAACGCTAGGTGTGTGGATGCCCTTAGGTTTAAACAAAAAACCCTTGCAGGCCTAAACAGTTTTTTTTCCTTAAACAAGGCCGGTGAGGCATATAACTCAACGACCTCATGCTCAGTGCGATCACAAAAAGTCTATTTCAGCGCTGAGCTTCACGACAAAGCCAATTTGCATGTACACCAGCGGTGCAATTAGGGAGTGTATATATAGCCCTGAAGAACCCACGCCAGGGAGGGTAGAGCGGTTTGGCGCTATCACGGTAAGTTTGCGTTTTGACAATAAGGTCACAACTAGGCCTACATGTCATATTGTTAAAACCAAATTAAAAGAGAGAGACTGGGGGGGGGGGGGGGGCGCACGTTTGCCGTTTTGGGGTATGTAATGAAATACATGGGGGCAGGCTGTACAAAGGGGGGCCCCTACAAAGGGGGGGGGGGTGGGGGCTCCACATAAAAGACACGCCCCCCAACCTCCCCGGGATTGCTCGTTATTTCTTAGTATATAAACGGCACATTGGTCTCACGTACGTACCTCGCTGACGAGGTTCCCCGCGCCGGGAGCCATATCATACCGCCATTCGGAGCACGCCACGAGCCCTCCGGATCCAGAATCCTGCACCACCCTGGACAGCTGCGACCCAGAAGAATTATAATTCTCATCCGGGCACAAATCCGCGAAATCTACTTCTGACGCCAACTTGGACACATTGACGTCGTAACGGACGCAATGGTCATACGGTCCCAGGGAATTCAAGGTCACATTTTCCGGATCAACGATGAGAATCTTCCTCGGGGAGGTCAAGGCCGCCAGTTGATCCCATGAGCAATTTCCAGAAGCCGCGATCACATTTTCCAGATCGGGATTACGGCAGCGCACCGTCTGCGGGGTGGACGCCAGAAAGAGAGGCGCCATCGTATGGAATCCTATGAAGAACTCTTCGAGTCCCAGGATTATCACGACCAGGATCTGGAAGCGACCCAGCTCGCCGATGTGCTGAGTCAGCAATTCGTCGAACTTCATGGCGACAAACCTTTGAGTTGATAACGTTTGTAATACAGACACAGAAATTAACCGATTAAAATTGGTTATACAATGACGATGCTTTCATCTCGATAATGATCCCAATGTAAATGTATATCACTGGCTGGTATCAGCAGTGTTAAATGTGTAGTCGATGACTGTACAATGACAATATACCGATCCAGGCTGTCAATCATTCACTGACGTCACTGTTGCTTTCATCCAATCGTGTACTGGTGAAATTAGGTCTGCCATGTGCGTTATATCAGACAAACAAGTCGGACAAACAAAGCAGCAGGTCACTTGCTTGTCAATTTCAGCGATGAGTACTTCTCACTTGTATCTACCATCAGCTAAGATTGTCAATTTCATACTCACCAGTAAGGGAGAAGGACTCAGGCGTCGTCTGAACTTAGTGTCGCAGTATGGACATGTCTATTACGGCCAACAATAGAGATGTGTGTCTCACAGACAGCTGTTGCCTCTGTCGTCGCTTCGAGGCGTACTGGTTACAATGAACTTTTCGCTGCGTGAACACACAATTTAATGTCTTCTCACTGAAGCCGTACAACCGCCTTTGGACGCCTTCATGCTTAAGCCGTACAACCGCCTTTGCACGCCTTCACGCTTAAGCCGTACAACCGCCTTTTGACGCCTTCCAACTACCCTTGTGTCACACGACAAGGTTGGGATCAATATTATGGCGGTCGGATGAACAACTGACAACAGTTGATGTTTTCCAGTTTTGTTATTCACAAAAGTTAAATATATATACACAACACTGGAACCAGTCACGCGGATAACACCGGTATCGAGACACCCAGCCACGCTCGACGACACTGGCAGCGAGATACACAGTCACACCCGACGACTCCGGCAGCGCGACACACAGTCACACCCGACGACTCCGGCAGCGCGACACCCAGTCACGCCCGACGACTCCGGCAGCGAGACACACAGTCACGCCCGACGACTCCGGTAGCGAGACACACAGTCACGCCCGACGCAGTGGCAGAAGCAGTCCCGGATGTCTTCAGCCTGTCTCTCTCGGGGTCTCCTCTCTACACCTTCTTCCAGGCAATATATATACTGGGGTGCCGCACCCATAACAGACATGATTGGCCGATCGCCACCCATCCCACAAAAACACAAGGCCTATCACATGCAATCACTTGTCACACTAAAACCAAACACACTGAACTGCTAACTCAAAATCTACTCCCCTAACCCGGACCGCTTGCCTCAAACATACATGACTCCAAATGAGTGACAGATGATGCGGGAAGCCTGCCGATAGGCGCGAAACTACATTGACGAACGGTCTACCCCGTGACACCTTGCCATTTTAAGCCGAAATTCCGGGCGTAGAGAGGGCGGTGATACGTCCGGCGTTTGTACGTCCGGCGTTTCAGATTTGCGATCACCGTTTGCGACCGCTTGGTGCAACCGGCCCCAGGATAGGGCTTGAGCCAGTCAGTGCCGCTGGCTAGGGCAGCGACTGGCTCTGCGGACTAGGTGCGCTCGGCCTGGGCCTCTGCGTGCGGGCTCCCTGCACTGTTTTAGTCAGTTTCTAGTGTGAGTAAATGCACGAGCGGGGCACTTTCTCTGCGTGGGAATGAGTTAAGTGCAGACAGTGGAAGTGGTGGTGGGTCAGTGATAGTCCCAGTTCTGTGCATGTTCATTGGACCGGTGAATATGGTCTATGGGCCGCCTTTTGCCCGTCCTGCAGTCACAGACCTGGGCCTGTACGTTCGAAAACGTGACGTTTTGCCTCTATTTGGCCTCGCCCCCAACTTTTCGCCCTAATCGGTAAGTTCGAAAAACTCCCTCTGAAATTAGCCCCGACTTTGCTTCTACTTTGCCCCAAATGAAGGACAGCTTCTGAGCCGGCCCTGATCGGGGGCTAAAAGCGGGGCAAGGTCTGCACGCATTAGCGAGTGTGCTTGCGGACAACTTAGACGATTTGATTTCATTTCCAAGGATTAATGAAGAGCTACGCAAGAGTTTTTTTGAAATTACAGGTAATTATATCGCGTTACCTGCATAAATTATAAATTTGCACTAAAGAAAAAACGTGTTACCACTTTTTGTACATGACGGATAATATATACATATAACCTAGGCCTACTCACGTAATGTGTCATTAGTGGATATCCATTGTTCATACACTGAAATTGTGTTACTTTTTCTTGATTATCTTCTAGTTGTCTAACGCTATATGCTTGTTATCGTTATGTATGGTGCTAACTTATTGTACCATTGTATTATCAAGGCTTTCCGAGTACAATTGATTGCACTCACGTCCTCACAAAGCTGTTGTTTCATATTAATATTATATTCGCAAAATGTTTCCGTTACAGAACTGTAGTGATCGTCAATGCCATCATGGCCCTACCAATGGAAGACAAAAGGGACGATATCCCGGGTGCGGGGCTATGGTTTTTGGTTAGAGGCGAACACATTTTCTTGGGGTGCGACGAGGGGTGGATTCTTGTTTTGGGCCATGGGGAGGTTAAACTTTTTTACTCGGGCATAATGTGTTTCTTAAGAAATAGAGGATTTTTTTTGGTAAAGGGTAAAGCACGATTGTTTTTTAAGACTAACTACGGAGCCAAAGTTTTTTTACTTTGCAAATGTGACGGCTTTAGTCACAATAACTGAGAATAATATGGACATAGTTAATTGCGTTATTATTGTCTGTTTAACTTCCTCGAATGTTTTTACTGTTACTACTTGAATTTCAAAATACATTTTTGCTACTCGTTGTTGATGACAGATATAGGTCAATAAACTGGAATGCGAGGCGAAGCGGACAGCAAGCAGAGGTGAAGTTGCAAACCAATACTTCGAGTTTGGTCACTTACACATGACTTATGTCCCCCCCCCCCACCCCCACACTACCCGCCTGAACTAAGAATGATAAGACGAACGTATCTTATAATCTATCGTTTATTCAACTTTATTCAAGTACAGCACTAAGGCGCCGCTAGCCGAGCACGACAGCTATGGGTCACTGGACTCTAATCTGGGAAGTCTAGCTTCCACATAGAGGGTTTTGGTATCGGCCAGTCTCTGCTGCGCAGCATCAGTGGCCGTCATCTGTCGGTACAATTGCAGCTGGGTATCTGCCAGGGCGTGCCTAGTCTTGCGCTGGAACTGCCGGTCCGGCATTCGTGTAGTTGATGCAACTATATACACGTGCGAAATAAAACATTGATTTACAAATCATTTTATGCGTTAAGATCTCTGTCGTCCAGCTTTTTTCCCAATAATAGATGATTGGTTTGATGAGTAACTACAAATATGTAATTAATGCATTATTGCACTAACAGCAAGCCCACTTACCAGCTGTGTTAGAACACTTGAGAATGTGTTATTAATAATCATTATTGGAGTTAATAAATATTACCTTAGTTGAGATCAACAAATAATTCACCTTTATCAGCCAAGCTGGTATCATTCACCAAGGTTCAGTTTAGTGACACTGCAGACCATTTACCACATTCTCTGAAACAAAGTTTCATGTACTAATCAACAATGAATATGTGTGGGAGGTTTATGCTTTTTTTCTTTGCTGGCATGTTGAAGTACTACATAAGCTGTCATAGCTTGCTTAAATCATAGAAATGTGCCACATATCATATATTTAGTAAGTTCATATTGTGGAGACCAATCAAATATTTCCTGTCTATGCACATGATTTAATTTAGAACTCATTAACTGTTTAATACCATACTATTAGCACAGTGCTAATGTAAAAGAAAGTTTGAGGAAATAACATTACAAATATTACCGGTACTATTAAATGGCATTGTCAGAATGATCCATCGCATACTCAGGATAGAATTCACAAAAAGCGGCTTCATTAAGTAAGTAATAACTTTCAATCAAAACTCACATGGCCACAGTATATATAAACATGTAATTGTAACAGATCCAATACAAAAGAGACATATAACTGTCATATAGTAATCAGACCAGTGACTTGCATGTAACAGGGATTGCGCACTAAGGCAAAACGGTAAAACTGATTTGAAGATCACTTAGAATGTTATAAAATAGACATGAAGACATCTGTCTGGTAATATCATTTGGACTTAAATTTATATAAATAAAATAATGAAAGTGCATTTTTCCAAGTCAATTAACTAATTAGTGGTTCACCTGCTATAAGCTTATGTATACCATATTATTATTCTGGATTATCAACAACTGTATACTTTAATATTAGATCCATTACATATCTATTATGTCAAGAATCTATAGCCCCAATTGAGTCGAGCAATTCAAAAAATTAAGTCTAACCTAGAAAATGTCACGCAGAACTTACTGCAATTATAATACATTTAGCATCCACTCATATTATATATGGGTTGGACATTGTCAGTGACACTACACCACAGCCACGAGTGCTCACTTACCTCTGTTAATCACAATTAGGCCTAGTATATATCCACCATACACCAGCCCCCTATGTATAATGTTAATACAGTATCCATCATGCACCAGCCCCAAGGGCATGGGGGGGGGGGGGTGGGGGGTGATGGTGTGTGATGTGTGAGAGACACAGTACTAATTATGATCAACAGAGGTGAACGCTTGTGATTATAGCAGCCTGAATGGTAAAGGAATGTGGAGGTTCGAGGAGGGGGCGACTTCATGTTAAACATGAATGTCAAATATGTCATATAAAATAGATTTGTACTGTTGCCATTTACCCCCCACATACCACCCATTGCCATTGGCATTGAGGCTCCAGTGCTGACACTCCGGTGCCCTCGACGCCCTCGATTCTACACGCCCCCCCCTTACAGGCACAGTAAATCAGTGGAGGGGGGAGGCCGGGGGGGGGGGGGTAGGGTGCCCCACAGCTGCCTACCCCCCTACGCTCCGCACAACAGTCCCATGTCCGCATGTAGAAAATGAGGGTGTAAGATTTGTTTTTGTGGGCGACTAAGTGTTGTTAACCGCACTATCCATCGAACCCTTGTCATTTTGTACTCTGATACCTAAACTTCATATTCACCACAAAACCCACATGCATATGGACTAACAAAGTATCGCATTACTATCAAATCGGTTGAAATGAGACTATCTTGTTGTTTATCGCGCCATTTCGTATTTGGTCATTCTTCACCAGCAGCTTTCGCCAGGTGGCGTTTCGCTTATTGCGTGTCAATGACTTGGTGTATGAAGCGCCACCAAGCGAATGGTGTGGTTTTAACGACATGCACGCATGCGCAGTTTCTCCACTGGGTGGGCAAGGTTGCGGACAGATGAGTTGTCTGCTGCTTCAAAAAAGCAACAGACGATATCCTGATATCGTCGTAATCACGGAGACTTCAACCAAAATAACAAGATAAGCTGTAAGATGCATACTTTTAGAAACTATTGCCATACCCCAAAAAGTTCTCGCCATCAGGACCGCTTCTCGCCACGCGTGTTTGTACACTGCCGTACAGGATTTGAGACCGGACATGATCAGATGATGTGGCGTTGTTCCAACAACGCCACATGGGGCTAATAACCTACCTGCTAATCAAGCTTGTAATGTAAGTCCATGCCATGCCTCTTCGCGTTTGCCCTTCGTTATAGAACAGCCTTAAAAGGGCCCGATATACATACGTTTAGTGTCATTGACGCCTTTTTAACAACATTCTGCCTTCACTCGTCTGGCAACATCCTTGTTTACTGTCTGCACTTTCGCTCATGTGTTGCAGGAAATAGTCATTTCGGCAAAATCTCGAGGTAGAAACGCGCCCCCAGGAAATGGTTTTCGGGGCCAAAAGCGAAATGCGTTCGAACTTACGTCAAATAAGTAAGCTCTGATATCACAACTACCACCGGTGGCAGCGGCCAGTGTGCCGGTGCCAGTGGAGTCTGCCGCTGCCAGATCATTTGAACATTTGATCATTTTCACAGCGTCAAGGATCTGATAGACTACAAAAGTGACACATTTGTTATCTTGCCTACTTCATAAGCAAATGATCAAATTATTTAAAATGTGATGGTATCGCTGATGTGTGTATATTTTAACTTACCTTCAGTTTTAAAGTTGCATATCGAGCTCTTTCCCGCCCAAACTAAAGAGGTCAAAATACAAATAAGAATATGTCTTTGAATCGGTCAAGATTTCTTTTGTCTATACTCCACGCATGCCAGACTGCCAATTGGAGTCTCTTAGCCTTGACCGTGATATAAATTATATAATTAACTTAGAAATTAGGGGAACATGGGGCAAAATGACCCATCGGGGTCAAATGGCCCACCACAATATCGCGCACTTGCGGTGCTGCCATCTGTATTGAAGCGTTTTATATTTGTTCCTGTTTGTTACGTGACACCTTAACTAATCTACATGGAGACAGCTGACCTTCGTTACCGAAGTAAAAGATTCTGGGATGTTGCCATCTATGGTAAACAATGGAAAAAAGTAGAGCTCAGTGGATACTAGCTTGGGGATTTTTTTTTATAAATTGACATGATCAAAGATAAGTCCAAGTCAAGCCCCAAGCGTAATTCAGTTTCGTAATATACTGCGCCGTATATTTCATACAGCGGTCAAATGTTAAGGTTACTAACAGGGGCAAAATGACCCAGGCTGCTTGGGGCAAAATGACCCAGTGGGCCGTTTTACCCACATCCAATTTAATATTTATACGATTATCTTTAGCAAACTGGATGATATGTCCACTGAATCGAAACCTCTTTGATGATCACGAATATGCTTGAAGAATGAAAACGAT
Source organism: Arenicola marina (assembly GCA_964019135.1). Taxonomy (NCBI): domain Eukaryota; kingdom Metazoa; phylum Annelida; class Polychaeta; family Arenicolidae; genus Arenicola; species Arenicola marina. The sequence goes on from OZ025259.1 coordinate 1,929,432, forward strand.
GTGCGTCACAGGGAGCTTGAATAGGGAGAGTTGTGCGCCCTAGGGAGCCGGAAGCGTTGATTGAGGCAGAGCCAGGCGGCACGCGACATCGTGTCTCTATTCGATACATGCGCACTCCGGAAAGCTACTAGACTTCCAGTTAGAAACACAAAGCCAAGTAACAGGCAATGTCCCGCTACGGTTCCCACCAACAGAAAGTGTGTGGCAAGGCCCGGCTGATTTCGAAAAATCAGAAACCTCGGAGAAACTAAGGGTCATTCCTTCCAGCAGCTCGTCAGCATAAGACGCAGATGGGGAGGGGGGGGGGCACTATTATACAAATCTGGGCGGGGAGGGGGGGGGGGGAGGTTCCGCGGGTGCCTTGATGCCTGAGAGAGCGGATATTTGTGATGAAAAAGATACCTCTATAGAGCGGACACTTATGATGAAAAATATACCCATATAGAGCGGACATTTCTGATGAAGATACCCCTATAGAGCGAATATTTTAAAACTTGCGATCGTGGGGAGGGGGGGGGGCGTTGAAAATGTGCCTTATTAGAGCAGATTTTGGCGGTGAAAAAGGGGGGGCTTTACCCCGGAAACCCCCAAACCCAGTAGTGTATTATTTACCCCCCCCCCCATCCCTAAATCCGGGGGGGGCGGTTCAGGGTCGAATCCAGATATGCTGGATAGGGGGGCCGGTAAATGGTATAAATTGTATACATTTCCGCCCTAAAAGGGGGGCCAGGGCCGGGTCGGCCCCCCTTGGATCCGCCCCTGCCCCGGGTCTTTTCAACAGTAGGACCGCATGAAAGCTGCGTTCCGCGCCTCAGATGGCCTAAATGTTGCACGGAAAAATGGCAAAAGGTGGGGGAAGGGGGTATCCCCCCCCCCCCCGCCGATCCGCCTCTGCTGACATAAACGTCTTCTTAGGCTGTTCAGTTCACTCATTAACGTGCTGAAATAATGTGCTGACCATTTTACCCCATTAGGGGGGCAAAATTGCCCCATTAGGGGGGTAAAATGACCCACTGTGACATAAAACATTTTTTTTGTGCTAGTAAAAATTTACTACTGTACTACTGTTGTCAGTTTACCAAAATTTGGCTCTTTTATAGCACTGCTTGTCCTCCAAAATAAAGTTAAGGTGGTCATTTTGCCCCATGTTCCCCTACTCTAACCTTTAGGCATGGTGCCAAGACAAGTCTATCTAAAGTGAAAAATATACATTATTGCATAAGAAGTGGGGCTACCAATATGTGCACTAGGCCAGAACCTCCTTGCAAAATAGCTTTCACATTACAACATTAATTTGCTCTATGTGAAGTAAATATCGGTGTATACAGGTGTGTAATATTGGAATGCCTTTGACAGCTTGTAAAGTCAGCGATGCTGAGGGTCCCTTACACTTCTTGTCATGCAGTGATATATTATTATACAGCTTCGCGAGATCGTTTCCTGAGTGGGTCTCCCGAGGCTAATACTGCCTTCATAACTCATAACTTCATAACCATATAGATGGCTGTATATCTGTTCTGAAACCATTGTCAAAACATTTTAGACACTAATTGGTAAAATTATGCAAAAGTAAGTCACAATTAACTGGTTAACATGCAGAAACACTTCGAAGCGCACTCACTTCAAGCTGTCAATGGCACACGTGCTCTTGTTTACTCACCATCTAAAAGTAGGTCAAAATGGCCGCGAAAGTGTAAACCCGTGTATAGGGCTATACAGTTCTCGCGATCGGGCAGCGAGACTTGAGTTTGGGGGACAAACAAACACACGTGCTCTGTGTTGAAGTATAGGCAGCTATAATTCAATTTCTTTCCAGGTTCATTCTAAAGCCTATGAGTCTCATTTCAATAAACATGGCTGTCAAAATGTGCAATGCATGGAGTAACAACACACTGATGCAGGGGCGGATCTAGGAATTTGCCAAGGGTGGGGGGGGGGGTGCTCTCTGAAAACTTCCAACCGAGGGTTGTGCGCTCTGAAAAACGTGCGACCGGGGGGTAGGGGGGAGGGCCTGCTCTGAAGACTTGTGACCACGGGGCGGCGGGGGGGAGGCTTGGGCTTGGAGAACCAGACTTTAACAGTGTATGTTCAGTTCAGTTCAGTATGTTGCTCTCTGAAGACTTGGGACTTTAACATGTATGTTAACATGTATTGTGTATGTTCTGGTTCCCAAGGCGGGGGGGTTCTACCCCCTACCCCCCCCCCTAGATCCGCCACTGCTGATGCGCCATTAAACCACAGGGTTAAGGTAAAATAAGGCCAGTTGGATGTTTTTGTATTACTTTTGGATCACGAAAAGACAAAGTTTCTTCATTCTTTCCAAGTTTCTGTTTTAATATGTCGTTTATCAGTTTTTTGCCGCTATATTTCTTAAATATTCACAATCATATCGATAGGCCTTCCACAATAGACCCACCCCTCGGCGCCTGGCTCTTGCGCAGGTAGTCTGGTTCCCTGTCTCTGTCTTTGCGTAACATATACGTCACGCCTACGTCACAGACACAGATAGTCAGGATACCAGTGTGCGCAGAGATTCTAAACTCGTTCCGAACACGTGCTTCGTTTGTTTCTCCCCAAAATAAGTGAACCGGAAGTTTTGGCGAACGAGACTTTATAGTCCTATTGGGAGAGATATCCAATTATGCTACGTCATGATAGCATTTTCGTGATCCGCCGTTCCGCAGCACAGCCATGCGGTTGTAATATCAAACTAAACTGGCAGCATAAGTTGACCGTGAAAGGGAAAGCGTTTTTCAGGTATAATATGGGACATTAGGCCCTACCAAGCTGCAGACTTGTACATGGATGCGGCATGTGCACGTGTTCTAGGACCCAAAATCGCCAGACCACACGGTCTGCACCATCTAGGAGCCAATGTACAGTTTCACACCGTGTCTCTCTCGCCGTGTCTATTGACGGGGGCTAAGACTATATGAGGCAGTAACTCCGCAGTTTCAGATATATTTAAGTGCTTTCATGCACGATGGAATATGGAGTATGCCCCCCCCCCCCCCCTCCCCACTCCCGCCCGAATCCATCCCTTGGGACCTTCTACTCCAAGAAACCTTAGAGTGCCTTATTTTCCTGCGCTTTAATGCGCGAATTTCGGCCTCCAAGAGGTCACTAAATGTGAATCAATCACTTCTTTAGCCCCGGGTCAACCCTCCCCGTCTCCTTTAGAAACGTCACGAAGGGTTGCATGAGCTATAACGGGGATGGTTGTAGTCAAAGTTAAAACTATATTTCATTCTACCAAGGTATGACGTTTTGGTCACTATGACGTTTTGGGTTCTAACATATGTGTATACATCATTTTATATGTGTCATACTAGACAGCCAAACAATTGAAACTCACGGTGTTCCACAGGGCAGAACATCGACACCGCCGTAGCCTGCTGCTGTAGCTCTAGAGTGGTGGGGCGGAGGGGGGGGGGGGGGCGAGACAGAGTAGCGTTGCCAGTCGTACTGTGGAATATATGTGGGCCTCCGTTATCCTAATAGGACGCACATTATACATGGGTTTGCCGCCCGATACTTCTTTCACCCGGGTCAGGTGCGCGCGCATCCAAAACAACATGGGACATTCGGGAAAAGGTGACTGTATAGGCTGGTAGGCTACCCTTACCTGTAAATGAACCGGACATGACCGGTGTGAACATTCAGTGACATTCGGCGTAGCCCTATAGGCAGGTCCGGACTTTACCGGGCGGCATACCGACCCTGGCCCAAAGAAATGCACCACTGACTTCCGCCTCAACTGCCCTGATTTAGCTATACGTCATTGGGGGCAAGATACAATGCGTGCGAGCCGAATGCGGGCGAGGCAATATTGTCTAAACGACACGTACGTGCGTACGGCTAGCTCCCGGCCCCCTGGGTTCGCTTGCTCGTGGCGAAATAGTAACTCAGAGAAAAAGACGGTGAAAACAAGTTCATCATTCTCCATTTGCCTTGCCAACAAACGAATTGATAAAAACACGCCAGGCCCTCTGAAACGCTTCACCGAGGAAAAGAACAAATAAAATGGTTTCAAAGCTGTCGCTAGGTGGGCGTGTTTGAGTGGTGGGGGTGGGGCAGTGTTCAGAGAATGGCGCTTATCTCGATGACGTACAATTTACTAAGGTACAGAAAAAGTGCGGCGCCACCCCAGCATACCTTCAACGTTTTGTTTGGCCGTCTGCTCTATTTCTTCAGTCACGTTTGAAGCTTCACCCGGTCTCCAGTTGCGTTAACAGTAACTACATTCATTTTGTTAAAGTGTGTGTCAATCTATTTCATTTTTTGGCTCCAACATAACATCCTGCACTGATGTATGAATAATTGTTAAAGTCAAATCACCGCATTTCTTACAAGTAATGGTATCTGTGCTTGCTTTAGACATATTTATTATTCCCTACCATCGGGACTATACATAAACTACATATGCATAACCAGTGGTTTAATAACTTATTAATTAATATTATTAATAAATTATTATTCGCTGTATCCTTGTACAAATGGTCCCATTGTTCTGCAGTGTCAAGCTAGCACTGCTGATTTAACTAATCGCGGACGAGTGAAACCCGAAACCCTACTGAGACTGCATGTATTATCAAAGACTTAAACGGATCTGTTTATTCGTCTTACGACAAAACACTCATTCTGAGTTTAATCAGGTACCATCCATGAATAAATTAATCCCATGGTCACTGATTAGTGTTGTGTTTGGATTTTGGAATATAGAGGCCGACACAGACCGGAATAATACATGCTGTATCAACGCTACACTGCGTGGCGGCCTCAGATAGCAAATGAAATCAAAGCCAAATAGTTTAGTGGATTATTATGTCGAAATATGGAAACGATTTACACGCGGTTACCGCAAAATGCCTCCGAGAAACATGGCACTAGTCCCTCCCAGTACGAAGCGTTTCTGATGCCTCTGTTTACATGCTTGATCTGTCTTCTATGCCACCTAGGCTTGTCTGACTTGATCCTCAAAACGATTATTCATCAAATTACATTGTAAGGATTTAATAACAAGGAAGTCGTGAAGCAAACACTTTATTGATATATGATCAAAGTTACTTTTTCACATACGATATATCTAATGCGCAGTAGAATAAAGATAAACATTGTCTCACAACTGACTTAACAGCTCAAAAAGATTGTGAGCCTCGTGAATAGTTAAATAATATACTTAATTATACTCATTACTGCTAACAATCCAAAGGGTATTGTATATTTTATTGTAGTATAGCCCATATATTAGTTACTTTTAATATTTTACAGGGATTCACCGTTTACCTTACCATATCATACCTTATCATACTCATGTATTCGTCCAAATTAGCAGGTAGTTAAATTTAAACCATCAGTGAACCGTTTTGCTTTAACTTGCCAAAATTCGGGCCTAAAGATAAGCATATGCTAAACCTAATAAATGCGTATTGTTTTTGTAACAGTGACATATTTCTTTCTTACATACCGACATTTGTTCATAGCTGTCTATCCAACTTTTCCTATAAATGTTTCCCAGTAACAGGTGAAACACGTGTGGTGCCTGGAGTCAGCTATGTCAGTGAACTATTACCACGGAGACAACAAGATGAGTTGTGCTAGGCGTCGAACCGTACTGTATTCCTCCGCAGGCAGACTTTGAGGGATAATGCATTCCTGCGCAGACACACTTTGAGCGATGATGTATTCCTCGGCAGACACTTGCTGACAGACTGTACCGTGTTGTATTCCTCTGCTGACAGACTGTACCGTGTTGTATTCCTCTGCTGACAGACAGACTGTACCGTGTTGTATTCCTGTGCTGAGACAGACTGTACCGTGTTGTATTCCTCTGCTGACAGACTTTACCGTTTTGTATTCCTCGGCTGACAGACCTTGAACCGTTAACTAGTTTCATTCAGAAGGAAAAAATGTGCATCGAATTATACCAGATGGCCTGCTTACGCTAAAGAATGGCTTGATTTGTGACAATTTAGTAGAGCAGTTGATTATCATACTAGTAGCGATCTCGAAGCAGTACTCTTTATTAAGCTTGCGTTGTTCCTGGGCCTGGTTCAGCTCCGCAATGCGCTGCCGGGCGATGCGCTCGAGAACTTGCTTCATCCTGGGATGCTCGTCAAGCACCTCGTTGAAGTTGGCCTTCGTCAGACAGTACATGTCGCAAATCTCGACGGCCACAATAGAGGCCACGCGGCGCTCTTCTAGCAGCAACGCTATCTCTGCGGCGGCAAGTGACAGGCTATGGATATGTGTGACACAATAATCGGATGATTACTAGATTCGCGTGTTCAAGGCCACGTATTAATACTGAGTAGATTAAAAAATAATCACATTTCCCTCTTGCTAACCTCATATTGTACGGATAATCAGAAGCCGATATTCATCAACGTTTTCTCAGATAGATCTACATCAATTTCCCCAAAACGCCCAAATTTCGAGACGAAACAAAAAACACCAGTGCAGCCCCACGAAGTTCGCTTCGTTATTAAAGAGCTAGTTTGACAGGCCTTATTGAGGCTCAGCCGTGCCTCTATTGGTCTATCCCATTAGTGATAGAATTTTTGTTACGCTTTTTGTTACGATATCACGTTGATATTGTTTCCGTTATGATTGTTATGAATATATGTGTTACTGTCTTGTATGCCTGACATTATGAATGATCCGTTAATTGTAAGTTCGCTAGGAGGCGGTAGTATTAATTCATCGCGCTTGATATACAAACAATAAACCCCGGCCTCAGTCACTAGACAGCCGGCAACCTACACGGACGTCTCCGGTTATTCGTGGCCTTACCACATATTTTAAACACTTTTAACATTTTAGACAGCATAAATAGACAACCAATTACAACGTAAGCATCGTAGAAACCATGAATTGCATATATGCCATGTAGAGATTGTTCATATAAAATTTGGCACATATCACTTTCCAAACAATTTCTCCCAGTGGACGCTAAAGCAGTAGCTTACCTCCGAAGTAGGCGCCATCGTTTAGTGTGTTGAGCACCTTTGTTTGATTGACACGGACTTCCACTTTGCAGTGTTCTATGAAGTACATGCTGTCGCCCCTGTGACCTAAATGAACCGAAAAAACGCACCTTCAACAAAACGTGAAATAGCTTATCAACCATAGGGGTCTGGAAGGGGTAAATTGCGACACGCGACACAGGCATATTTAAAAACTCGACATTCGACACTGACCGCCAAATTCCGACACTGGGGATCTGAAAAAGCGACACCGACAACATTTTGGAAAAAAACGACATTGAACTTAGCCAAAACGCGACACTGAACGTCGTAAAAAATCTACAATCTTCACTGGGAATGTAGAAAAATCGACACTGGTCACTGGACCCCCCCCCCCTTCCAGACCCCTAACAATAATAACGTCCAGAATGTGAGAAATAGCTAAAACAAAAGTGAAATGGAGTAATATTGTAAAACACCCATTTTGGTCATGTGTGATCTTAAAAAATATTTAAGCAGATACAATAAATTGATCTTAAGCAGATACAATAATTTCATCTTTAGGAAAAATATAATTCAACACGACTAACCCGACTGAATCACTACATCCCCCGGGAAGAATACTTGATACTGCAGCCGACATATAATCTCGTAGAGGAAGTCCGGTGGCGCGCTGGACAGGAACGGCACCTTTTCTACCAAATTCTTGCAATTATGCAAGATGATTTGCTGTGGAAAAGGGGATTGAAACAATTAAACTGACGGAATCTTAAGACCGGGATACAGCTAGCAAAGTTCTTGAAAGAACGTTTGAGGAACCATTCCATGGAAGCTTGTTTCCACACATCTAGCAGTTTCGAATAGTTGAGAAACAGCCGATAAACAAGTGAGACGCGGTCACGTTATTATGAGACGTGTGACATTTCCTTGATCACAGAAAAAGGATTAACTGCCGTGGGTTCACACATGCCAAGGTGAATTACTAGCGCCAATTATTGGGTCACCCGGTACTAGTTCAGGGGCGGATCCAGGAATTTTAAGAAAAAGGTGGGGGGTGGGGATACTTGTGATCGTAGTATTCCAGGACTCGCTGCTGGGTCCTGACGGCCACTCGACGAAATTTCATGTACTGCTTCACCTCTGAAACCTGAGTTACTCAGTTACTCAGTTACTCAGTTATTTCTTCAGTATATCTTCAGTATCTTCACGTATATATGTATTTTAATATGTTTAAAGAGCAGAATAAAGAGAATAAAGGCGCAAGGATTCTTTCATGCGACGGATACAAAAATGTCATGATAAGCGCACATTAAAAAAACATTATAATGAGGGCTGATACACATAAAATAACAATCGTCTTCGACGGCTCTATGCATATAAATATATAAATACTCTGCCCATTCAACGCCGAATTATTGGGCGAACATACGAATTAGTAACCTAATCTATAGTGTAAAACGCGAATTTGCTTGCCAGTTAATTTTACCTTCTCTTCATATTTCCTGCCTGAAGAGTCGATGGTCATAATGAGAGCAGACATGTTGCCGACGAAGAGGGCGTAGAAGGTGGCGCCGGTCGTCATGCTGATAATGACCATCCAGGTGTCTGTCAGCGAGTGGGGCGCTTCGTAGCCGTAGCCGATGCTCAGCATGTGCGACAGGGCGCGGAACAGGGAGGCCGAGTACTTGGCTCACGGCGTCGTCGTGTTATAGGTGATAGGTACGCGTTGAAGTCTCCCCTCTGTATTAATTAACATCCCTCCCACCTCTAAGGTTGTGCCGCTTATCGGTACGAGTTGAAGTCTCCCCTCTGTGTTAACATCCATCCCTCCTATGAGGTTGTACCGCTCATAGGTACGCGTTGAAGTCTCCCCTCTGTATTAATTAACATCCCTCCCACCTCTAAGGTTGTGCCGCTTATAGGTACGAGTTGAAGTCTCCCCTCTGTATTAACATCCCGCCCATCTCTGAGCTTGTGCCGTTTATAAGTGGTACGCGTTGAAGTCTCCCCTCTCTACTAATTAACATCAAATATCGTCTACTTTAGTTACTATTTACTCCGCTGGGATACCGGTCATGAGGTCTTAATCATGAGCACCACCACAACGAGCTGGTGAGGTTAAGACGAAACGCACATTTCGTGCGTAACTTACGAGGGGATTATGAATACGGCCCCTAAACACTAGGCCTCAGATCAATAGGTCCTGAGTCCTAATCCGATCCCGGGCACCTAATCTGGGGCATGTTCCATCCATTCCTCCTTGACCCACTTTAGCCCTTTGTATGCGCAAAGCGGTTTAAAAAAACACCAATTCGTTCATTCATTCATTCATTTATTCATATTCGTCCCCGATTCAGGTCAGTTTTTTTTGCGCCACGATTTTCCTGTTGTCGCTGTCGTCTGCCATGACAGTGGTGGTGATGACGCTGCACTTCAGCGGCGAGCACGGGGGCCGCGTCCCCCCCTGGCTCAGGAAACTGGTCCTCGTGTGTCTGGCCAGAGTCGTCCGTATGGGGAAGACTGCCAACGAGACCTACGCCAGACGGGCAAGTAGAAACGTGGGACTACTATACGCTTAAATCAACATCTTTGATGTTCTAGTGTTCTCATGTCGTATCCTTAAGGTGTTCGTGCCACGATTTTGACTTGCTCAAGGTTAACTTGGTTTAGGGAACATAAACAAATAACAATATGTTTCAATGGGAGTTAACATTTTTTATTTCACGATATCCCTATAAATGCGTTCGTCAAAGTAGCAAAAGTGAGGTCCGGCGGGTCTATTTCTGGGAGCATTGCATCTGAGCGTTATTTGAAAATTCCCCAATGATGTCACAAGTTTGACAGGTGAGCTTTGATGCAGTTTGTAGACATCTGTTGTCGAGGGCGTGTATTGTTTTCATGATTGAGTACGTTTCGCTGAGTTCAAGCTAATGAGCAGAAAGAATCTGAGTCTCAATATAAAATCACATGCGTTTGTATTCCCCTTTGACGTCACTTTCCTCGCTCGCAGAAGTTAAATTGGTAGGTGCGAAAAACAAGTGAAAAAAGTATGCCCTCTACTATTTGGGGCGTTACAGCTCGATAATATAAGCGTGGAAACACAGAAGATTAATATGAGTTAAAGTCGTTTTGGCGTGGCACGAACACTTTAAGGTGTTCGTGCCACCATTTTGTTCAGCTCGAAGTTAACTTTGTTTAGGGAATACAGACAAATAAGATTCTGTTTTACTGAGAGTGTACAATTTTTATTCCGCGGTATCACCATAATATGATATGACGCGTTCGTTAAAGTAGCAAAAGTGAGTTCCGGCGGGGTTCAATTCTGGAACCATTGCATCTGAGCGTTATTAAGAAATTGTCCAATGATGTCACAAGATTGACAGATGAACTTTGATGCAGTGCCTAGACATCTGTTGTCGAGGGCGTGTATTGTCTTCATGTTGGGGTGTTTTTCGTAGATTTCAAGCCAATAAGCGGAGATAATTTGAGTCTCAATCTAAAAGCACATGCGTTTGTAATTCCCTTTGACGTCACTTCCCTAGCTCCCAGAATTTAAATCGGCATGTGCGAAAACAAGTGGAAAAAGTATTCCCTTCTACGTTTTGGGGCGCTATATGTCAAATACAGAAGATTAATATGAGCTAAAGTAGTTTTGGCGTGGCACCAACTGTTTAAGCTGGTTGTTCGATTAAGTATGTTATTTCTGTATATGATGATCATCCGATTGATGGGATATTATATTTTTCGATAGATTGGTTCCTATCTTTCCCGTTTCGTATAATGTAGTTAAGTGTTTTTTTGTTTTTTTTTATAAAATGCTGTATTTAAGAAAGCGGACAAGTTACAGACAGTTTATACAAGACAGTAATTAAATATGCATGTTTGCTTTTGGCGAGGTGACTCTCCTCAGCCACCACGGGCTGATGAAGGAGGAACCAGCGTACAACATGATCCTCATGAATAATATCGTGCAGAGCGAGTCCATGAACTCGACGACTCGCCGCCACCATTTAAACCAATACCAGCAGGCCCTGAACGGGGACGGCGTCGGGGTGGGCAACAGTAGAGGGGGGGTACACGCCAACCACAACTCGGTGGGTGATCACCGTCTACACAATAACCACCCCCAGACCCTCCTGGCCGACCCGACCGACCTCTCGGACCGCGACGTGCTGTACGACCTGCTGTCACACGTCAAGCAGATGAACGAGGAGCTACACCAGCGCCACAATAACCAGGAGACTGATGACCAGCTCAAGTCCGAGTGGCGGATGGTGGCACTCGTCTGGATCGTCTGCTGCTTATCATCTTCTTCGTCATGACCGTATTCACCAGCGTCGTCATTTTCGTCAACGTGCCTCACTGATCGGGGACCCGGATGCGGGAGGACCAGGATGTGGCTGACCTACTTTGGGGTTTCTTTTTTTGTTTACCGGCGCTGGCCGATGCTCTCTCTGGATCGCGAACTGATCCTGTTTACGTCCGCATTCAAGTCCGGATTAACTTCCGGATCAGGATTGCTCGCTGATGACGTCATCGGAAGACCGGTAGTCGCCAAAGGTTTTTTGTTTTACTGTCCGACGTTGTTCCCGCGCGCGGCGAGGCGTGGCACGGCGAGATTTGCAGCATGATTTGTTTCGTTTTTAATCCAGGCGAGGTTCCTGGATCTGTGTGCAGGGGACATTGAGTAAAGAGTGCGAAGTGTCGTTAGGGCGAATATAATAACGAGGCGAGATGTCAATGTGAAAGCCCGCCTCTTTACACTGAGGGATCGGGAATGTCCTATCGGTTCGGTCGTGGTTTAGCAAAACGCTGGCACACCATTGTGAGTATGACACCAGTATTTAAAGAACAGCACGAAAGAGTGTGCGACGCCTTAGGGAATATATGTGGGGGTACACCCCCCCCTCCTCCGGGATACGTATGAGTAAGGTAAACACTCCCCCCCCCCCCCCTCACCCTCACCCTCCTCTGGTCGTCATTGTAAAGCAAACACACGTGCATGCAGATTTCCCTTAAGGTGATATTGATTTTTTCCTTGACAACAGGGTTCATTGTCCCTTGGCAACAGTGTTTATTTTGCCTTGATAACAGCGTATTTTAACATGTAACAGTTGATCTGCTGATGTTTGCTCTCAGATTTATACCATCTAAAGTTCCATCCAAGTCATTATTTTGGCTGATGAAGATGAACATTTTTATTACTTGTGTGTCCAGGAGAAGTGCACCTCTATTTATTTCTCGAGAACTGCACATGCTGGTCCAGCTCTCATGTATTACTGTTATAAATGGTAGGCGTGAGTAATACGTGAGCTATACTGAAACACTAGTTCACCCTAACCTAAAAGAAGGACCCACATATCTCACCGTAATTAACCGCAACAGGAATGTACAGCGAAACTGAATTAAAACTGTCACTGATGGGTGGGTGGGGGTAGGGGGGTAACTTATTTAAGTGGGTAAGACATGGGCTACAGGAAGTTTGACTTTAGTTGACGCACCTTAGTGTGGCGTCATGGTCTGCATTCCCCGTTGCAGTAGTGTTCCGCTCTCCCCCTCCTATTATCGCCCATGCCGTAAAACAACATGTGTTTTTGCCTGAAAGTGGGCGTTCGGAATTTATACAGTATCTGCCAAGCTGTAGTGGTGTAGCTCAGTTCAAATAGGTCCCAAAACCAGAACACGATAGATATTATCGTATTAATAATTATTATTTTATCGTAGTTACATACATAAAGTATTAATAATCCCAATATAATATAATATGGCATGGATATGAGCCATTATACACTTCATCAGGCCGACCGCTTTAGCCCGTTTAACTGTGGGACCGGGCCTAAGGCTAAACCGAATGTGGAACGTGGGACCGGTTTAACCACGGGTCCAGTTTCGTCTCGTGCCCGGCTTAGCCTCACGCCCGGGTTAGCCTCAGGTCCGGGTTAGCCTCAGGTCCGGTTTAGCCTCAGGTCCGGTTTAGCCTTAGGTCCGGATTAGCCTTAGGCCCGGATTATAACCATAGACCCTGTATAGTTTTCCAGTCTTGATCAGGTTTAATTTCCCCCATAGTCCTGGTATTCTCTGAGACCTGTTTACTCTCAGACACTTTTGAGCTGGTGATGTTCGTCCTCCTCTTCTGCGAGAACTCCAGTCTTCCTTAATGGAATTCTTTTGCTGCAATCATACGAGGATTATTATGACGAAAATTTAAATTTTCAATTTTCGGAATATGTCGGTTGGTCGTGTTTGTGTGTATGTATGTATGTATGTATGTATGTATGTATGTATGTATGTATGTATGTATGTATGTATGTATGTATGTATGTATGTATGTATGTATGTATGTATGTATGTATGTATGTATGTATGTATGTATGTATGTATTATGGGTGAATTAAACGCTCGGGCTCAGGACTCAACAAAGCGATGGGTTCTCTCTAGTCTACTAAACGGGTCGTAATCAACACGTTGCAGATTACGATAATACTAGCAAATCAACCTGTCCTAGTTGTGGGGGGTGGGTGGGGGATTATACGGTACCAATAATACTAACTCTCCTAGCATCAAATAGCAAGTAATGCATGTAATAAAGAAATAAATGGGTGAATATGCTACAATCAAATATCAATGAAAAATATAAAGTTAGATAGATACGACTTATCTGATGGAAGACCAGTGTCCAATGACGACGAGTGAAAATCCACCCTGATGACGAGTGAAAATCCACCCTGATGGAATCCAGATAAATAAGCCGTATATCCAGCGGGATGAATGATCCAAAATGAAATCCAATATGAAAGTGAATGGTCAATCCAGATGATGATGCGGCAAGTAAATGGTCAATCCAGATGATGATGCGGCAAGTAAATGATGACAAAATGCGAATCAAGTAATACAAATATGTGAAAGAATGCAAAATCGCTGCCCGAAATCAGCAAGACCGGTTTCGTCACAAAGACTTCTTCAGTTGCTGACAAATTGTCTCTTATATGTATGTATGTATGTATGTATGTATGTATGTATGTATGTATGTATGTATGTATGTATGTATGTATGTATGTATGTATGTCTGTCCCACTCGAAAACGGGAAGTCTCTTTGTGGCCTAACTGCTACATGTATCGTTTCGCAATCTTTAACATCTTATAGGCAGCTAATAGGGCTACAACATTCTCGTCACGCAGGTCGAAAGGTCAAAGGTCAAGGTCACAGCGATTTTTGGAAAAAATAACTAAAAACGCTTATATCTCCGTTAATATTAAAGCTAGAGATCTCGAATTAGGTTCAAAATGTGCCCCTCTTTTAGGTGCAGTTTTTGGATATTGTTTACTTTTTGATGCGTAATACTCATTTTCGAGAAAAAAGAAGTCATAGGTTTTGCGGAAAACGCACTAAATGACCTCTGTCAGTTTTTTCGCTTTTTGGCACATGTGCCATCAAGCTATCGCTATTATGTTTAAATATGTCATAGAAATATGAATTGAGATGAGTTGTGTCAAATCTTAGAGTTTCCAGATACGTCACGTGACGTCACGATGACGTCATTTTCGGTACTTACAAAAAATCATCGAAAATCAGAAAAAAATCACAAAAATGCGAGAGTAGCATTATATTGTAGGAAAAGTAGTTCCTCGTATAGCTACAAACTAAAAACAATACGTTCCTATCTTACTTCCGGTTCCAGGGCCGGGGGAATTTTTCTATGGGACTTCCTATGTTAAAAGGGCTGTATCTTTAGGCTGGGACAAAATGTTTTGTCGCGTATTTCACAAGTGCCTCCAGCAAACAACACCGCGATTTTTTCTTTAGTTGAACATGACGTTTAGTAGCCACAGTGCTTACCATATGCAATTAGAGCAAATAGTGGCGTTACAGGATTTTTTTTACATTTGGCCAATGGTGAAAGATACGGCTTTTTGGTGTTAGCAGAGGCTCCCACGGGTGTCTTATTCAAGCCATCACTCAATGCTTGCAGCTGTGGATGGATAATACTAAGCTGAGTCATAATCTGTCAACATGGTTCCATAGCTACATTACTTTTCGGTATATAGTCGAAATCGTTTAACATGGGATCCTATGGGGAAAAATGAACTTGATCGAATATGACCTACTTTCGCTCAAGCTATTTCAGTCTCCTTCGCCACACAGTGCGGTAATATCATCTTAAAGCAAGTTATATGAAAAACACGGCGATCTCTGTGTTACTTTTTGTTTCCATGGCAACGAAGCCACTGGCCCAATGATAAACATATAAATTCTGGCATGTTAAAGAAAAATCGTCAGAAATCAGATACAAATGCTAAAATTGCAATCTTTTCGCCAACTAGTTACCAATAAGCATCTTCAGATCACTTAGTGCTTTAATCCGGCGGATGTTGTCTAGTTATGGCGCTAGAGCGCTCCGAAGTGGGACGACACCTTTGCGGGGCCGCCAATGATGAGTGAATAGAGATTGTGTCCATCTTGAAAAAATCGTCAAAAATCAGGAAAACCAGGTAGAGCTGTGATGTTGATGTCAAATGGTAGGGAACATTGATGGTCCAAAAAATAGTGAAAGAAACAAATTAGTTGCAATATCACTTCGCTTACAGTGTTCTTTGTTCTTGTCGTCGGTCTCCGTGTTTCCGCAATGATAAGCTAATGCAATTTTTGACCATTTCGCCAAGCCATAGCTGAAGGACTAATCTTTCTATCGCCTAGCTCTTTAATCGAATAAGTTGTGGCAGTAAAGGTTGGCATATTGCTGCTCGGACGTTGTCGTGCGTCACGTCATAACGTCACCGTGACGTCATGACGTCACATATCTCACGTAGGCTATTACTCAGCTATTACAAGGTATGGCGACTTTCGGGTTGCTTGACGTTGCAGGTCGTGTTCAGGGACAGTTTGTGCCGTGTGTAACTTTTTAGGCGCAGGGGATAAGTATGCGTCAAAAATGACGTCATAGCTAACGTGCTCCTACGAAATGTTAGGTTTGCTTTATTTTCAGCCACTTTGGCAATAGCTGTCATAACCCGAGTTGATAAGTAGGTACATTAAAGAAATAGAAGCCATCTTGAGCATTTTTGCGCACGTGAAATGACGTCATGTCTCGCTAAGACGAAAATTTTCAATTTTCGTCTTATGTCGGTGTGTTCGGTTTGTCTGTCTGCGTGTCTGTCTGTTTGTAACGTAAGACATTATCTTTCGAATGCCTTAAGATATCGACTTCCAAATTCACAGAAAGATGCGGAATGGCAATTGTCAGGCTAAGTTTGTAGATGGGCCATGTAGGTCAAAGGTCAAGGTCACAGGAATTTGTTGAAATTCGCTTAACCATTGAAAGATAGAACCAAAAAACGGGAACATCGCTATAACGTTCGCAGTTTCCATTCAATCATGCTGCAAATTATTTCACGTATTGGGCCCATTAGTACCTTCTATATCGTTTTTCATTTGTGCAAATCTCCCGAATAGTTTTCCTGCTAAAAATTCCCAAAGTTTAACATGGGACCCTATGAGAGCATTTTGGCGGGAATCAGGCCTCCTTAATTTCTCCATGAAGGGTACATGTCAGACAAACCACACCTTGCGTGAGATATGACATTAGTATTTGGGCGTAAAATATTATATTGACCAAGGTCACGCTTCCAAGGTCAAGGTCACCTCAAGGTCAAGGTTACGAAACATGTTTTCCCGCGTAACTTTGTTAATATTTAGTTTTCGAGTTATTGGATGATCAATTTTGACATTGCAGACAGTGCAAAAAAATCGCTGTGACTACATAAATGCAGGTAGATGACTCATATGTGGTGGAATATGCCCCCATATTACTGACATCATGTATGCCAAATGCCATCGAAATACCAGTAGTTTCGACGCTGACAAATAATCACACTTTAACATTGCCAAGCCCATTATAAAGCCTCGATACGGCTTGGCAGGGACATTCGGTCCGCCACCCAGATAGACTATGCCAAGAATTACGGCGATCGAACTGGCAGTATTCGTCCTGAATATTTCTCGCTATCGCTATTAAATTTTACGTAGGAACAA
The DNA here is from genome assembly GCA_964019135.1 of Arenicola marina. NCBI lineage: Eukaryota > Metazoa > Annelida > Polychaeta > Arenicolidae > Arenicola > Arenicola marina. The sequence continues at coordinate 1,946,428 of OZ025259.1, forward strand.
TAGTTTTCACGCGACAGGCTCTGGAAATTTCAAAATTTTCCACAACAATTTTTTCCTTTAAATCTCCATGCGATTGACACGAGACTTTGAAGGGACATGAAGGGTTCCACTCAAGTACCCTATATCAAAAATTATCCCGATCGGACAGTTACTTTTTGTTTCCATGGCAACGCAAAAATTGCCCAATGGTAAAAGATAGGACATTTTTGAAATTTACTAGGAGCTCAAAACATAGACATCTATAAGCCACGTGACTTATCTTTGACACAACGATTACTTAAGGTCGTATCTTTAAATTGGTTATATTTCAGCAATCTGGGTCAAGGTTCAAGGTCGTGACCTTGACTATTGTAAATGTCGAGTGCTCGGTTGTAGCTCGAAAACTAAATAACTCCTGAGCACCAAACTTTTGTGGTTTGTGGTGAGGTATGTCAGTCAGTGAAATAGGCGCCTGGAGCGATAGACGTAATAAATAAAGCTTTCGTAGCTCGGCGGGCCGACGCCCCCAAGCCGTCACGGTCTGCCTCCACCCAAAAAACATTCTTTTTCACCCCTTTTGTGCTGGTGCCATAAATTATAGGGCGCGGACGGCAAACGGCGGGCGACGATTTGTGGTGAGGTGGGGGTAAGAGGTACCTTATCGCTAATAATATATGTAGCGAACCTATCGGCCATGCATGTTGTCGCCGCACTTTCTGCGTATAAAGTTTCTCATATCGGGTCATCAACAACACTGAGTCATGTATAGTACAAAGTCAGACAAATAAATAAACAAGACCAGGAATTTATATTACCTTTTTTACAGGGTCGCTATGGTGTAAATATTCTTCAGGCGTACTCACACAACCTATTTGGACATAAGGTTTTTCTGTCATGGCTGTCCCCATCCCCCTCACACGTCTCGCCATAATGATCCTATCGTGTATCACGTGTCTGTATGACGTATATCGTGTCTCGTATCATGTTTTATCACATGCTCAGCGGGCCGACTCCCTCAAGCCGTCTCAGATTAGGGGTGCCCGCCCGAAGAACACGAGCAGCCAACCGCCCCTTCCACACCGGGTGCCAATTGATGCCGGACAGAGCTGACATTTGTGGTGAAAGAGATATACCCCTATTGAGGAAACATTTTAAAACTTGCGACCGGGGGTTGGGGAAGAACGTTCTTTCAAAGAGCGGGTTTGCCGTGAAAAGGGGCTCTGCATGGAACTGCAACATTTTGAGGGTAAAACACACCTTCCGTGCGGATTTCGGCGGTAAAACGCCTTGTTCGAGCAGATTTTCAGGGTGAAACGCCCCTAAGTGCGGGCGGGTTTCGGAGGTGAAAAAGATAGGGGCTTTACCGCGCGCCACCTCCCCCCCCCCCTCCCCCACCCTCCCCCGCTCGTAGTTTGCGATTATCTAGATAACCGACCGATACTCTAATCAACTGCTATTTGCAGTAAATTTATTCCACTCTCCTCATTTGGGTGATTGGCAGATAAGGGCACATTGCGTCGCCTAGAATACACATATCACCTTCAGTCTTGCACAAACATTTCGTCAATTATACCAAATCTTAAGATCATTACAAGGCACTATTTTACAAACTGGCGAATCAATTCTGTCGTGTTCAATCAGCCGCAGGGCGCATATCTGTGTACCGACAGATTCATTAATTTAAATGTTTGGGCCCTGTAGTACAAATAAAATACATAGATACATGGCAAGTGTTCATTGGGTAAATCAATTGGTTCAAATTGAAGATATTTCATTACAGTAACATGTGAATATTTACAGGGTGTATAGGCCAACATACAGCCACACATATCATGAGCTTTTTTTATCGTCAGGCCGTTTTGCGTCACATCTAATGATCGATCGTTCTCGGTACACTTAAGTAACAACTGAGAGGGCGGGTTAGGGGCTTTTACCCCCCCGCCCTCCCTCACACACACACTCGTATACGCACACGTCTGTGGCGCCCTTTAAGCGCCGACACTAATGTACATAGGAGGACATACAAACAAACATACTAAAATAGACTATTGTCAGTTGCAACGCTTTACCATCAATACTGCGCGAGCGGTGGTTCGTCTAACCAAGAAAATGCACGTAGTCGATTTCCCCACTCACTTATGATGGGCAACGGCAACTGACCTATGAAGGTACCGCTCTCTGTAGTGACCGGGTGCCCACGCGAAGCACACTGTCTGAATTCTGCGCAAATGCCTTTTTATCCATGAATGATCCCCACTAAGTGCCGCAAAGATCGCAGCTCTAGCTTGCTTATTTTTGACGTGACGTCATAAGACGTCGCCGACGCTTACCAACACGTAGCAAATTGGCTTCTAATTTGCCAGTTTAATTACTTAATAACTGACAGTGATGGAAACTAATACTAAAGTAAGTGAACACGAAACGAGTCCACAATGACGTCGGCTCACTTTAATTACGACGTCATTTTTTACGCACACGTTTAGGGACCGCAAATAAATTTACGAATGGCAGTACTTGTCCCTGGGTATAATGTACAAGGTACAAATAAACCGAAGTCACTATAACGTATAGCCGAGTAATGGCCATTGTAAAACACATCATGATGACGTCATGGCATGACGGCAAAGTCAAAATAATAAGAAGCGAAAGTTTTGCCCGACAACCCCAAAATGTTGACCAGCACGGCGGTATGCGCATCAGCCTTTCAGTTATGGATTGACGAAATTACGTTTTCCTTTCCTAGTTATTAGCCGCAAAGATTTCAGGTCTAGCTTGTTTTTCCGATTTTTGACGAATTGTCTAACTTATCCAGAATCTCTATGCTTTATCATCGGGCCACTGTTTCGTCAGTCCTGTTTGTGTGTGTGTGTGTGTGTGTGTGTGTGTGTGTGTGTGTGTGTGTGTGTGTGTGTCTGTCTGTGAGCACGATAACTGTCGAACACTTGCAGCTATCGTTGTCAAACTTTGCCAACAGATGCCAGTCTAATCTCAGGTCAAGTTCGTTGCCGGGTGAAATCGGTCAAACGTCAACGTCACGGTGACGTCATACGTCCAAAACACATTTTCCGGTCTAACTCGCTCAGTATTACAGCTAGAAACACGAATAAAAACGCTCTTATCTCCGTTAATATTAAAGCTAAAGGTCTCTGGTAAGTTTCAGAATGTGCTACTAATTATGGCGCAGTTTTCATGTATTGTCCACTTTTTGATGCGTATACTAATTTTCGAGTAAAATGAGCTGATCAGTTTTGAGGAAAACGCACTAAATGACCTCTGTCAGTGTTTTCGCTTTTTGACCCATTTACCTTTAAGCTATCGCTATGACTTTCCAATATGTCATAGAAATATGAACTGAGATGACTTGTGTTGAATCTTAGAGTGTTCTAATGCGTCACCTGACGTCACGATGACGTCACTTTTGGTACTTACCAAAAATCGGCAAAAATCGGAAAAAAATCATAAAAATAGTAGGTCAGTTGTAGGAAACGAGGTTCCCCTTATAGCTGCAAAGTAAAAACGATACGTTCCTATCTTACTTCCGGTTCCAGGGCCGACGGCATTTCTCTATGGGACTTTTGTGGCGTTTCGACGTTCAAAGGGCCATAACTCGGTTAATAATTGAGCTTGGGAGCCCAGATTTGGCATGAAGCGAGAGAGAGATGGCAAGTTGACCCGCGGAAATCGCGATATAATTGCTCTAGGACGCTTAGTTTGACCGCTAGAGCGCTCGCGAGAGTTGCACCCCCCTTTGGCGAGGTTCCCATTATGAGTGAACGGCGATATCGACCGGCATTCCTTACTCGTCGATGGCCGATACCGACGCTAGAGAGTCGGGACTGGTTGCAAAAGACACGCTCTTTGACCCAAAGTCGATTTTCGTCATCATCAGTGTCCTCACTGACTTCTTGTTATTGTATATTGTTGAGCGCCATCCAAAAAACTAGCAGTTAGGAAATTATAGTACTTTATGCCGCGCTCGGCATGCATCGACGATATTGGGCCAAGAAACTGGCTCGGGGGACGATTAAAATGGCTTCCTGAGGTACCATGAGGTGACCAGACCCGTCATATATCATACAGTTACCAGACATACCATATAGCTACCAGACCTACCATATAGCTACCAGACCTACCACATAGCTACCAGACCTACCACATAGCTACCAGACCTACCATATAGCTACCAGTCCTACAATATAGCTGGCAGACCTACCACATAGCTACCAGACCTACCATATAGCTACCAGACCTACCACATAGCTACCAGACCTACCACATAGCTACCAGACCTACCATATAGCTACCAGACCTACCATATAGCTACCAGACCTACCATATAGCTACCAGATCTACCACATAGCTACCAGACCTGCCATATAGCTACCAGACCTACCATATAGCTACCAGACCTACCACATAGCTACCAGACCTACCACATAGCTACCAGACCTACCATATAGCTACCAGACCTACCATATAGCTACCAGACCTACCATATAGCTACCAGACCTACCATATAGCTACCAGATCTACAACATAGCTACCAGATCTACCATATAGCTACCAGACCTACCATATAGCTACCAGACCTACCACATAGCTACCAGACCTACCACATAGCTACCAGACCTACCATATAGCTACCAGACCTACCATATAGCTACCAGACCTACCATATAGCTACCAGACCTACCACATAGCTACCAGACCTACCATATAGCTACCAGACCTACCATATAGCTACCAGACCTACCACATAGCTACCAGACCTACCATATAGCTACCAGACCTACCATATAGCACCAGACCTACCACATAGCTACCAGACCTACCATATAGCTACCAGACCTACCATATAGCTACCAGACCTACCACATAGCTACCAAACCTACCATATAGCTACCAGACCTACCATATAGCTACCAGACCTACCATATAGCTACCAGACCTACCATATAGCTACCAGACCTACAACATAGCTAGCAGACCTACCATATAGCTACCAGACCTACCATATAGCTACCAGACCTACCACATAGCTACCAGACCTACCACATAGCTACCAGACCTACCATATAGCTACCAGACCTACCATATAGCTACCAGACCTACCATATAGCTACCAGACCTACCACATAGCTACCAGACCTACCATATAGCTACCAGACCTACCATATAGCTACCAGACCTACCACATAGCTACCAGACCTACCATATAGCTACCAGACCTACCATATAGCTACCAGACCTACCATATAGCTACCAGACCTACCACATAGCTACCAGACCTACCATATAGCTACCAGACCTACCATATAGCTACCAGACCTACCACATAGCTACCAGACCTACCATATATCTACCAGACCTACCATATAGCTACAAGACCTACCATATAGCTACCAGACCTATCATATAGCTACCAGACCTACCATATAGCTACCAGACCTACCATATAGCTACCAGACCTACAACATAGCTACCAGACCTACCGTATAGCTACCAGACCTACCATATAGCTACCAGACCTACCACATAGCTACCAGACCTACCACATAGCTACCAGACCTACCACATAGCTACCAGACCTACCATATAGCTACCAGACCTACCATATAGCTACCAGACCTACCATATAGCTACCAGACCTACCACATAGCTACCAGACCTACCATATAGCTACCAGACCTACCATACAGCTACCAGACCTACCACATAGCTACCAGACCTACCATATAGCTACCAGACCTACCATATAGCTACCAGACCTACCATATAGCTACCAGACCTACCACATAGCTACCAGACCTACCACATAGCTACCAGACCTACCATATAGCTACCAGACCTACCATATAGCTACCAGACCTACCATATAGCTACCAGACCTACCACATAGCTACCAGACCTACCATATAGCTACCAGACCTACCATATAGCTACCAGACCTACCATATAGCCACCAGGCCTACCACATAACTACCAGACCTACCACATAGCTACCAGACCTACCATATAGCTACCAGACCTACCATACAGCTACCAGACCTACCATATAGTTACCAGACCTACCATATAGCTACCAGACCTACCATATAGTTACCGGACCTACCATATAGCTACCACACCTACCATAAAGTTACCAGACCTACCATATAGATACCAGACCTACCATATAGCTACCAGATCTACCATACAGTTACCAGACCTACCATATAGCTACCAGACCTACCACATAGCTACCAGACCTACCATATAGCTACCATACCTACCATACAGCTACCAGACCTACCATATAGCTACCAGACCTACCATACAGTTACCAGACATATCATAACATTACCAGACCTACCATATAGCTACCAGACCTACCATATAGCTACCAGATTTACCATATAGCCACCAGGCCTACCACATAGCTACCAGACCTACCATATAGCTACCAGACCTTCCATATAGCTACCAGACCTACCATAAAGTTACCACACCTACAATACAGCTACCATACATACCATAAAATGACCACACTAACCATAAAGTTACCACACCCACCATAAAGTTACCATGCCTAACATAAAGCTACCAGACCTACCATAAAGTTACCATACCTACCATCAAGTTACCATACCTACCATAAAGTTACCACATCTACCATAAAGTTACCGCACTTACCATAAAGCTACCAGACCCACCATCAAATTACCATACCTACCATAAAATTACCACACCTACCATAAAGCTACCACACCTACCATCAAGTTACCAGACATACCATACAGCTACCAAATCTACCATATAGTTACCACACCTACCATAAAGTTACCACACCTACCATAAAGTTACCATACCTACCATAAAGTTACCATACCTACCATAAAGTTACCATACCTACCATCACGCTAACAGACCTACCATAAAGTTACCATACTTACCATATAGCTACCAAACCTTCCATATAGCTACCAGACCTACCATAAAGTTACCACACCTAGAATACAGCTACCATACATACCATAAAATGACCACACTAACCATAAAGTTACCACACCCACCATAAAATTACCATGCCTAACATAAAGCTACCAGACCTACCATATAGCTACCAGACCTACCATATAGCTACCAGACCTACCACATAGCTACCAGGCCTACCATATAGCTACCAGACCTACCATATAGCTACCAGACCTACCATATAGCTACCAGACCTACCATATAGCTACCAGACATACCATATAGCTACCAGACCTACAACATAGCTACCAGACCTACCATATAGCTACCAGACCTACCATATAGCTACTAGACCTACCACATAGCTACCAGACCTACCACATAGCTACCAGACCTACCATATAGCTACCAGACCTACCATATAGCTACCAGACCTACCATATAGCTACCAGACCTACCACATAGCTACCAGACCTACCATATAGCTACCAGACCAACCATATAGCTACCAGACCTACCATATAGCCACCAGGCCTACCACATAGCTACCAGACCTACCATATAGCTACCAGACCTACCATATAGCTACCAGACCTACCATATAGCTACCAGACCTACCATATAGTTACCACACCTACCATATAGCTACCACACCTACCATAAAGTTACCAGACCTACCATATAGATACCAGACCTACCATATAGCTACCAGATCTACCATACCGTTACCAGACCTACCATATAGCTACCAGACCTACCACATAGCTACCAGACCTACCATATAGCTACCAGACCTACCATATAGCTACCAGACCTACCATATAGCTACCAGACCTACCATACAGTTACCAGACATATCATAACATTACCAGACCTACCATATAGCTACCAGACCTACCATATAGCTACCAGATTTACCATATAGTTACCACACCTACCATAAAGTTACCACACCTACCATAAAGTTACCATACCTACCATAAAGTTACCATACCTACCATAAAGTTACCATACCTACCATCACGCTACCAGACCTACCATAAAGTTACCATACTTACCATATAGCTACCAAACCTTCCATATAGCTACCAGACCTACCATAAAGTTACCACACCTACAATACAGCTACCATACATACCATAAAATGACCACACTAACCATAAAGTTACCACACCCACCATAAAGTTACCATGCCTAACATAAAGCTACCAGACCTACCATGAAGTTACCATACCTACCATCAAGTTACCATACCTACCATAAAGTTACCACATCTACCATAAAGTTACCACACTTACCATAAAGCTACCAGACCCACCATCAAATTACCATACCTACCATACAATTACCACACCTACCATAAAGTTACCACACCTACCATAAAGCTACCACACCTACCATCAAGTTACCAGACCTACCATACAGCTACCAGATCTACCATATAGTTACCACACCTACCATAAAGTTCCCACATATACCATAAAGTTACCATACCTACCATAAAGTTACCAGACTTACCATACAGCTACCAGATCTACCATATAGTTACCACACCTACCATAAAGTTCCCACACATACCATCAAGTTACCATACCTACCATAAAGTTACCATGCCTACCATAAAGTTACCGTACCTATCATCACGCTGCCAGACCTACCATAAAGTTACCATACCTACCATTAAGACCACACCAACCATAAGGTTACCAAACCTACCATAACGCTACAAGACATACCATACAGCAACCAGAGCAGAGAAAGGTAAGTAACGAACAAACCTACCATAAAGTCATTCTGTTTTCCCTGATGAAGACCTCTCCGTCGGCCAGTGTTTGGGCCATGGGGCGCCCCCTGGTCTCGGGCAGGCGGAGAACGAGCACCCCGGCCAGCGCCGAAAATGTCCCGAACAGCACGGCCGGAATAGAGGCATGGAACGCCACCTGGCGGGGAGACCGTACAGAGAGTGATAAGTGTCACGCCTGGAGTGCGCGCCGTAGCGCCCTCTACCGGGCTCGACAGCCATACACTACGGCATAGGACGCAAACTATTGGCAAGGACAAGTGGGGCACTGATGCGCAATACGTATCATTTTTCTTATCGATATGTTACAGATATGTTCAGACTGTGCTGCTATTTCCAAATTAGGATCATTATTTAGTGGATATACCCGCAACAAATACAAATACTTAGCTGTGACCAATGTCGTTCAATAGTAAGTTCAGTGTGACCAAAACTGCGCACGGCGGTCGACGGCGAAACAAAGTTTTGGTATTTTATTATAATGCTTGCATCACATGCATCTATCAGGTGAAGACAACAGTAGAACCGCCACACTCTACCATAGAGGTTGCATTATGACTAACAATATATCAATGAGGACAAATTTGGACCGTCAAACTACATCATAAGGAGCGCATTATGACCATAGCACAATTTCCAAGCGTGTACATTATAACAATTAACCATAATACAGACTACAATACAATGAACAAAAGCGGTAACAAAGATTTAAACGTGTAATACTAAATCATCCATATCACCTGTAGGGTGACATATGGAGCCAGCGGGGAGGCGATCCGGACTCACCAGTAGGGTGACATATGGAGCCAGCGGGGAGGTGATCCGGACTCACCAGTAGGGCGACATATGGAGCCAGCGGGGAGGTGATCCGGACTCACCAGTAGGGCGATATATGGAGCAAGCGGGGAGGTGATCAGGACTCACCAGTAGGGTGACATATGGAGCCAGCGGGGAGGTGATCCGGACTCACCAGTAGGGTGACATATGGAGCCAGCGGGGAGGTGATCCGGAATCACCAGTAGGGTGACATATGGAGCCAGCGGGGAGGTGATCCGGACTCACCAGTAGGGTGACATATGGAGCCAGCGGGGAGGTGATCCGGAATCACCAGTAGGGTGACATATGGAGCTGGCGGGGAGGAGATCAGGACTCAAAAGTAGGAGAAAATATGGAGCCAGCGGGGAGGTGATCCCGACTCACCAGTAGGACGACATATGGAGCCAGCGGGGAGGTGATCCGGACTCACCAGTATGGTCGCATATGGAGCCAGCGGGGTGGTGATCCGGACTCACCAGTAGGGCGACATATGGAGCTGGCGGGGAGGTGATCCGGACTCACCAGTAGGGTGACATATGGAGTAGGCGGGGAGGTGATCCGGACACACTAGTAGGGTGACATATGGAGCCAGCGGGGAGGTGATCCGGACTCACCAGTAGAGCGACATATGGAGCCAGCGGGGAGGTGATCCGGACTAGCCAGTAGGGTGACATATGGAGCCAGCGGGGAGGTGATCCGGAATCACCAGTACGGTGACATATGGAGCCAGCGGGGAGGTGATCCGGACTCACCAGTAGGGCGACATATGGAGCCAGCGGGCAGGTGATCCGGACTCACCAGTACGGTGACATATGGAGCCAGCGGGGAGGTGATCCGGACTCACCAGTAGGGCGACATATGGAGCCAGCGGGGAGGTGATTCGGGCTCACCAGTAGGGCGACATATGGAGCTAGCGGGGAGGTGATCCGGACTCAACAGTAGGGTGATATACGGAGCCAGCGGGAAGGTGATCCGGACTCACCAGTAGGGTGACATATGGAGCCAGCGGGGAGGTGATCCGGACTCACCAGTAGGACGACATATGGAGCCAGCGGGGAGGTGATCCGGACTCGCCAGTAGGGTGACATATGGAGCCAGCGGGGAGGTGATCCGGACCCACCAGTAGGGCGACATATGGAGCCAGCGGGGAGGTGATCTGAAATCACCAGTAGGTTGACATATGGAGCCAGCGGGGAGGTGATCCGGACTCACCAGTAGGGCGACATATGGAGCTGGCGGGGAGGTGATCCGGACTCACCAGTAGGGTGACATATGGAGCCAGCGGGGAGGTGATCCGGACACACTAGTAGGGTGACATGTGGAGCCAGCTGGGAGGTGATCCGGACTCACCAGTAGGACGACATATAGAGCCAGCGAGGAGGTGATTCGGACTCACCAGTAGAGCGCCATATGGAGCCAGTGGGGAGGTGATCCGGACTCACCAGTAGAGCGACATATGGAGCCAGCGGGGAGTTGATCCGGACTCATCAGTAGGGCGACATATGGAGCCAGCGGGGAGGTGATCCGGACTCACCAGTAGGGCGACATATGGAGCCAGCGGGGAGGTGATCCGGACTCACCAGGAGGACGACATATGGAGCCAGCGGGGAGGTCATCCGGACTCACCAGCAGGGTGACATATGGAGCCAGCGGGGAGGTGATCCGGACTCAGCAGTAGGGCGACATATGGAGCCAGCGGGGAGGTGATCCGGACTAACCAGTAGGGTGACATATGGAGCCAGCGGGGAGGTGATCCGGACTCAGCGGTAGGGTGACATATGGAGCCAGCGGGGAGGTGATCCGGACTCACCAGTAGGGCGACATATGGAGCCAGCGGGGAGGTGATCCGGACTCACCAGTAGGGCGATATATGGAGCAAGCGGGGAGGTGATCAGGACTCACCAGTAGGGTGACATATGGAGCCAGCGGGGAGGTGATCCGGACTCACCAGTAGGGTGACATATGGAGCCAGCGGGGAGGTGATCCGGAATCACCAGTAGGGTGACATATGGAGCTGGCGGGGAGGAGACCAGGACTCACCAGTAGGGCGACATATGGAGCTGGCGGGGAGGAGATCAGGACTCAAAAGTAGGAGAAAATATGGAGCCAGCGGGGAGGTGATCCCGACTCACCAGTAGGACGACATATGGAGCCAGCGGGGAGGTGATCCGGACTCACCAGTATGGTCACATATGGAGCCAGCGGGGTGGTGATCCGGACTCACCAGTAGGGCGACATATAGAGCCAGCGGGGAGGTGATCCGGACTCAGCAGTAGGGTGACATATGGAGCCACGGGGAGGTGATCCGGACACACTAGTAGGGTGACATATGGAGCCAGCGGGGAGGTGATCCGGACTCACCAGTAGAGCGACATATGGAGCCAGCGGGGAGGTGATCCGGACTAGCCAGTAGGGTGACATATGGAGCCAGCGGGGAGGTGATCCGGAATCACCAGTACGGTGACATATGGAGCCAGCGGGGAGGTGATCCGGACTCACCAGTAGGACGACATATGGAGCCAGCGGGGAGGTGATCCGGACTCACCAGTACGGTGACATATGGAGCCAGCGGGGAGGTGATCCGGACTCACCAGTAGGGCGACATATGGAGCCAGCGGGGAGGTGATTCGGGCTCACCAGTAGGGCGACATATGGAGATAGCGGGGAGGTGATCCGGACTCAACAGTAGGGTGATATACGGAGCCAGCGGGAAGGTGATCCGGACTCACCAGTAGGGTGACATATGGAGCCAGCGGGGAGGTGATCCGGACTCACCAGTAGGACGACATATGGAGCCAGCGGGGAGGTGATCCGGACTCGCCAGTAGGGTGACATATGGAGCCAGCGGGGAGGTGATCCGGACCCACCAGTTGGGCGACATATGGAGCCAGCGGGGAGGTGATCTGAAATCACCAGTAGGTTGACATATGGAGCCAGCGGGGAGGTGATCCGGACTCACCAGTAGGGCGACATATGGAGCTGGCGGGGAGGTGATCCGGACTCACCAGTAGGGTGACATATGGAGCCAGCGGGGAGGTGATCCAGACACACTAGTAGGGTGACATGTGGAGCCAGCTGGGAGGTGATCCGGACTCACCAGTAGGACGACATATAGAGCCAGCGAGGAGGTGATTCGGACTCACCAGTAGAGCGCCATATGGAGCCAGCGGGGAGGTGATCCGGACTCACCAGTAGAGCGACATATGGAGCCAGCGGGGAGTTGATCCGGACTCATCACTAGGGCGACATATGGAGCCAGCGGGGAGGTGATCCGGACTCACCAGTAGGGCGACATATGGAGCCAGCGGGGAGGTGATCCGGACTCACCAGGAGGACGACATATGGAGCCAGCGGGGAGGTCATCCGGACTCACCAGCAGGGTGACATATGGAGCCAGCGGGGAGGTGATCCGGACTCAGCAGTAGGGCGACATATGGAGCCAGCGGGGAGGCGATCCGGACTAACCAGTAGGGTGACATATGGAGCTAGCGGGGAGGTGATCCGGACTCACCAGTAGGACGACATATGAAGCCAGCGGGGAGGTGATCCGGACTCACCAGTAGGGTGACATATGGAGCCAGCGGGGAGGTGATCCGGACTCACCAGTAGGGCGACATATGGAGCCAGCGGGGAGGTGATTCGGGCTCACCAGTAGGGCGACATATGGAGCTAGCGGGGAGGTGATCCGGACTCAACAGTAGGGTGATATACGGAGCCAGCGGGAAGGTGATCCGGATTCACCAGTAGGGTGACATATGGAGCCAGCGGGGAGGTGATCCGGACTCACCAGTAGAACGACATATGGAGCCAGCGGGGAGGTGATCCGGACTCGCCAGTAGGGCGACATATGGAGCCAGCGGGGAGGTGATCTGAAATCACCAGTAGGTTGACATATGGAGCCAGCGGGGAGGTGATCCGGACTCACCAGTAGGGCGACATATGGAGCTGGCGGGGAGGTGATCCGGACTCACCAGTAGGGTGACATATGGAGCCAGCGGGGAGGTGATCCGGACACACTAGTAGGGTGACATGTGGAGCCAGCTGGGAGGTGATCCGGACTCACCAGTAGGACGACATATAGAGCCAGCGAGGAGGTGATTCGGACTCACCAGTAGAGCGCCATATGGAGCCAGTGGGGAGGTGATCCGGACTCACCAGTAGAGCGACATATGGAGCCAGCGGGGAGTTGATCCGGACTCATCAGTAGGGCGACATATGGAGCCAGCGGGGAGGTGATCCGGACTCACCAGTAGGGCGACATATGGAGCCAGCGGGGAGGTGATCCGGACTCACCAGGAGGACGACATATGGAGCCAGCGGGGAGGTCATCCGGACTCACCAGCAGGGTGACATATGGAGCCAGCGGGGAGGTGATCCGGACTCAGCAGTAGGGCGACATATGGAGCCAGCGGGGAGGTGATCCGGACTAACCAGTAGGGTGACATATGGAGCCAGCGGGGAGGTGATCCGGACTCAGCGGTAGGGTGACATATGGAGCCAGCGGGGAGGTGATCCGGACTCACCAGTAGGGCGACATATGGAGCCAGCGGGGAGGTGATCCGGACTCACCAGTAGGGCGATATATGGAGCAAGCGGGGAGGTGATCAGGACTCACCAGTAGGGTGACATATGGAGCCAGCGGGGAGGTGATCCGGACTCACCAGTAGGGTGACATATGGAGCCAGCGGGGAGGTGATCCGGAATCACCAGTAGGGTGACATATGGAGCTGGCGGGGAGGAGATCAGGACTCACCAGTAGGGCGACATATGGAGCTGGCGGGGAGGAGATCAGGACTCAAAAGTAGGAGAAAATATGGAGCCAGCGGGGAGGTGATCCCGACTCACCAGTAGGACGACATATGGAGCCAGCGGGGAGGTGATCCGGACTCACCAGTATGGTCACATATGGAGCCAGCGGGGTGGTGATCCGGACTCACCAGTAGGGCGACATATAGAGCCAGCGGGGAGGTGATCCGGACTCAGCAGTAGGGTGACATATGGAGCCACGGGGAGGTGATCCGGACACACTAGTAGGGTGACATATGGAGCCAGCGGGGAGGTGATCCGGACTCACCAGTAGAGCGACATATGGAGCCAGCGGGGAGGTGATCCGGACTAGCCAGTAGGGTGACATATGGAGCCAGCGGGGAGGTGATCCGGAATCACCAGTACGGTGACATATGGAGCCAGCGGGGAGGTGATCCGGACTCACCAGTAGGACGACATATGGAGCCAGCGGGGAGGTGATCCGGACTCACCAGTACGGTGACATATGGAGCCAGCGGGGAGGTGATCCGGACTCACCAGTAGGGCGACATATGGAGCCAGCGGGGAGGTGATTCGGGCTCACCAGTAGGGCGACATATGGAGATAGCGGGGAGGTGATCCGGACTCAACAGTAGGGTGATATACGGAGCCAGCGGGAAGGTGATCCGGACTCACCAGTAGGGTGACATATGGAGCCAGCGGGGAGGTGATCCGGACTCACCAGTAGGACGACATATGGAGCCAGCGGGGAGGTGATCCGGACTCGCCAGTAGGGTGACATATGGAGCCAGCGGGGAGGTGATCCGGACCCACCAGTTGGGCGACATATGGAGCCAGCGGGGAGGTGATCTGAAATCACCAGTAGGTTGACATATGGAGCCAGCGGGGAGGTGATCCGGACTCACCAGTAGGGCGACATATGGAGCTGGCGGGGAGGTGATCCGGACTCACCAGTAGGGTGACATATGGAGCCAGCGGGGAGGTGATCCAGACACACTAGTAGGGTGACATGTGGAGCCAGCTGGGAGGTGATCCGGACTCACCAGTAGGACGACATATAGAGCCAGCGAGGAGGTGATTCGGACTCACCAGTAGAGCGCCATATGGAGCCAGCGGGGAGGTGATCCGGACTCACCAGTAGAGCGACATATGGAGCCAGCGGGGAGTTGATCCGGACTCATCACTAGGGCGACATATGGAGCCAGCGGGGAGGTGATCCGGACTCACCAGTAGGGCGACATATGGAGCCAGCGGGGAGGTGATCCGGACTCACCAGGAGGACGACATATGGAGCCAGCGGGGAGGTCATCCGGACTCACCAGCAGGGTGACATATGGAGCCAGCGGGGAGGTGATCCGGACTCAGCAGTAGGGCGACATATGGAGCCAGCGGGGAGGCGATCCGGACTAACCAGTAGGGTGACATATGGAGCTAGCGGGGAGGTGATCCGGACTCACCAGTAGGACGACATATGAAGCCAGCGGGGAGGTGATCCGGACTCACCAGTAGGGTGACATATGGAGCCAGCGGGGAGGTGATCCGGACTCACCAGTAGGGCGACATATGGAGCCAGCGGGGAGGTGATTCGGGCTCACCAGTAGGGCGACATATGGAGCTAGCGGGGAGGTGATCCGGACTCAACAGTAGGGTGATATACGGAGCCAGCGGGAAGGTGATCCGGATTCACCAGTAGGGTGACATATGGAGCCAGCGGGGAGGTGATCCGGACTCACCAGTAGAACGACATATGGAGCCAGCGGGGAGGTGATCCGGACTCGCCAGTAGGGTGACATATGGAGCCAGCGGGGAGGTGATCCGGACTCACCAGTAGGGCGACATATGGAGCCAGCGGGGAGGTGATCTGAAATCACCAGTAGGTTGACATATGGAGCCAGCGGGGAGGTGATCCGGACTCACCAGTATGGTCGCATATGGAGCCAGCGGGGTGGTGATCCGGACTCACCAGTAGGGCGACATATGGAGCTGGCGGGGAGGTGATCCGGACTCACCAGTAGGGTGACATATGGAGCCAGCGGGGAGGTGATCCGGACACACTAGTAGGGTGACATATGGAGCCAGCGGGGAGGTGATCCGGACTCACCAGTAGAGCGACATATGGAGCCAGCGGGGAGGTGATCCGGACTAGCCAGTAGGGTGACATATGGAGCTGGCGGGGAGGTGATCCGGACTCACCAGTAGGGTGACATATGGAGCCAGCGGGGAGGTGATCCGAACACACTAGTAGGGTGACATATGGAGCCAGCGGGGAGGTGATCCGGACTCACCAGTAGAGCGACATATGGAGCCAGCGGGGAGGTGATCCGGACTAGCCAGTAGGGTGACATATAGAGCCAGCGGGGAGGTGATCCGGAATCACCAGTACGGTGACATATGGAGCCAGCGGGGAGGTGATCCGGACTCACCAGTAGGGCGACATATGGAGCCAGCGGGGAGGTGAGCCGGACTCACCAGTACGGTGACATATGGAGCCAGCGGGGAGGTGATCCGGACTCAACAGTAGGGTGATATACGGAGCCAGCGGGAAGGTGATCCGGACTCACCAGTAGGGTGACATATGGAGCCAGCGGGGAGGTGATCCGGACTCACCAGTAGGACGACATATGGAGCCAGCGGGGAGGTGATCCGGACTCGCCAGTAGGGTGACATATGGAGCCAGCGGGGAGGCGATCCGGACTAACCAGTAGGGTGACATATGGAGCTAGCGGGGAGGTGATCCGGACTCACCAGTAGGACGACATATGAAGCCAGCGGGGAGGTGATCCGGACTCACCAGTAGGGCGACATATGGAGCCAGCGGGGAGGCGATCCGGACTAACCAGTAGGGTGACATATGGAGCTAGCGGGGAGGTGATCCGGACTCACCAGTAGGACGACATATGAAGCCAGCGGGGAGGTGATCCGGACTCACCAGTAGGGTGACATATGGAGCCAGCGGGGAGGTGATCCGGACTCACCAGTAGGGCGACATATGGAGCCAGCGGGGAGGTGATTCGGGCTCACCAGTAGGGCGACATATGGAGCTAGCGGGGAGGTGATCCGGACTCAACAGTAGGGTGATATACGGAGCCAGCGGGAAGGTGATCCGGATTCACCAGTAGGGTGACATATGGAGCCAGCGGGGAGGTGATCCGGACTCACCAGTAGAACGACATATGGAGCCAGCGGGGAGGTGATCCGGACTCGCCAGTAGGGTGACATATGGAGCCAGCGGGGAGGTGATCCGGACTCACCAGTAGGGCGACATATGGAGCCAGCGGGGAGGTGATCTGAAATCACCAGTAGGTTGACATATGGAGCCAGCGGGGAGGTGATCCGGACTCACCAGTATGGTCGCATATGGAGCCAGCGGGGTGGTGATCCGGACTCACCAGTAGGGCGACATATGGAGCTGGCGGGGAGGTGATCCGGACTCACCAGTATGGTGACATATGGAGCCAGCGGGGAGGTGATCCGGACACACTAGTAGGGTGACATATGGAGCCAGCGGGGAGGTGATCCGGACTCACCAGTAGAGCGACATATGGAGCCAGCGGGGAGGTGATCCGGACTAGCCAGTAGGGTGACATATGGAGCTGGCGGGGAGGTGATCCGGACTCACCAGTAGGGTGACATATGGAGCCAGCGGGGAGGTGATCCGAACACACTAGTAGGGTGACATATGGAGCCAGCGGGGAGGTGATCCGGACTCACCAGTAGAGCGACATATGGAGCCAGCGGGGAGGTGATCCGGACTAGCCAGTAGGGTGACATATAGAGCCAGCGGGGAGGTGATCCGGAATCACCAGTACGGTGACATATGGAGCCAGCGGGGAGGTGATCCGGACTCACCAGTAGGGCGACATATGGAGCCAGCGGGGAGGTGAGCCGGACTCACCAGTACGGTGACATATGGAGCCAGCGGGGAGGTGATCCGGACTCAACAGTAGGGTGATATACGGAGCCAGCGGGAAGGTGATCCGGACTCACCAGTAGGGTGACATATGGAGCCAGCGGGGAGGTGATCCGGACTCACCAGTAGGACGACATATGGAGCCAGCGGGGAGGTGATCCGGACTCGCCAGTAGGGTGACATATGGAGCCAGCGGGGAGGTGATCCGGACCCACCAGTAGGGCGACATATGGAGCCAGCGGGGAGGTGATCTGAAATCACCAGTAGGTTGACATATGGAGCCAGCGGGGAGGTGATCCGGACTCACCAGTAGGGCGACATATGGAGCTGGCGGGGAGGTGATCCGGACTCACCAGTAGGGTGACATATGGAGCCAGCGGGGAGGTGATCCGGACACACTAGTAGGGTGACATGTGGAGCCAGCTGGGAGGTGATCCGGACTCACCAGTAGGACGACATATAGAGCCAGCGAGGAGGTGATTCGGACTCACCAGTAGAGCGCCATATGGAGCCAGTGGGGAGGTGATCCGGACTCACCAGTAGAGCGACATATGGAGCCAGCGGGGAGTTGATCCGGACTCATCAGTAGGGCGACATATGGAGCCAGCGGGGAGGTGATCCGGACTCACCAGTAGGGCGACATATGGAGCCAGCGGGGAGGTGATCCGGACTCACCAGGAGGACGACATATGGAGCCAGCGGGGAGGTCATCCGGACTCACCAGCAGGGTGACATATGGAGCCAGCGGGGAGGTGATCCGGACTCAGCAGTAGGGCGACATATGGAGCCAGCGGGGAGGTGATCCGGACTAACCAGTAGGGTGACATATGGAGCCAGCGGGGAGGTGATCCGGACTCAGCGGTAGGGTGACATATGGAGCCAGCGGGGAGGTGATCCGGACTCACCAGTAGGGTAACATATGGAGCCAGCGGGGAGGTGATCCGGACTCACCAGTAGGGCGACATATGGAGCCAGCGGGGAGGTGATCCGGACTCACCAGTAGGGCGATATATGGAGCAAGCGGGGAGGTGATCAGGACTCACCAGTAGGGTGACATATGGAGCCAGCGGGGAGGTGATCCGGACTCACCAGTAGGGTGACATATGGAGCCAGCGGGGAGGTGATCCGGAATCACCAGTAGGGTGACATATGGAGCTGGCGGGGAGGAGATCAGGACTCACCAGTAGGGCGACATATGGAGCTGGCGGGGAGGAGATCAGGACTCAAAAGTAGGAGAAAATATGGAGCCAGCGGGGAGGTGATCCCGACTCACCAGTAGGACGACATATGGAGCCAGCGGGGAGGTGATCCGGACTCACCAGTATGGTCACATATGGAGCCAGCGGGGTGGTGATCCGGACTCACCAGTAGGGCGACATATAGAGCCAGCGGGGAGGTGATCCGGACTCAGCAGTAGGGTGACATATGGAGCCACGGGGAGGTGATCCGGACACACTAGTAGGGTGACATATGGAGCCAGCGGGGAGGTGATCCGGACTCACCAGTAGAGCGACATATGGAGCCAGCGGGGAGGTGATCCGGACTAGCCAGTAGGGTGACATATGGAGCCAGCGGGGAGGTGATCCGGAATCACCAGTACGGTGACATATGGAGCCAGCGGGGAGGTGATCCGGACTCACCAGTAGGACGACATATGGAGCCAGCGGGGAGGTGATCCGGACTCACCAGTACGGTGACATATGGAGCCAGCGGGGAGGTGATCCGGACTCACCAGTAGGGCGACATATGGAGCCAGCGGGGAGGTGATTCGGGCTCACCAGTAGGGCGACATATGGAGATAGCGGGGAGGTGATCCGGACTCAACAGTAGGGTGATATACGGAGCCAGCGGGAAGGTGATCCGGACTCACCAGTAGGGTGACATATGGAGCCAGCGGGGAGGTGATCCGGACTCACCAGTAGGACGGCATATGGAGCCAGCGGGGAGGTGATCCGGACTCGCCAGTAGGGTGACATATGGAGCCAGCGGGGAGGTGATCCGGACCCACCAGTTGGGCGACATATGGAGCCAGCGGGGAGGTGATCTGAAATCACCAGTAGGTTGACATATGGAGCCAGCGGGGAGGTGATCCGGACTCACCAGTAGGGCGACATATGGAGCTGGCGGGGAGGTGATCCGGACTCACCAGTAGGGTGACATATGGAGCCAGCGGGGAGGTGATCCGGACACACTAGTAGGGTGACATGTGGAGCCAGCTGGGAGGTGATCCGGACTCACCAGTAGGACGACATATAGAGCCAGCGAGGAGGTGATTCGGACTCACCAGTAGAGCGCCATATGGAGCCAGCGGGGAGGTGATCCGGACTCACCAGTAGAGCGACATATGGAGCCAGCGGGGAGTTGATCCGGACTCATCACTAGGGCGACATATGGAGCCAGCGGGGAGGTGATCCGGACTCACCAGTAGGGCGACATATGGAGCCAGCGGGGAGGTGATCCGGACTCACCAGGAGGACGACATATGGAGCCAGCGGGGAGGTCATCCGAACTCACCAGCAGGGTGACATATGGAGCCAGCGGGGAGGTGATCCGGACTCAGCAGTAGGGCGACATATGGAGCCAGCGGGGAGGTTATCCGGACTAACCAGTAGGGTGACATATGGAGCTAGCGGGGAGGTGATCCGGACTCACCAGTAGGACGACATATGAAGCCAGCGGGGAGGTGATCCGGACTCACCAGTAGGGTGACATATGGAGCCAGCGGGGAGGTGATCCGGACTCACCAGTAGGGCGACATATGGAGCCAGCGGGGAGGTGATTCGGGCTCACCAGTAGGGCGACATATGGAGCTAGCGGGGAGGTGATCCGGACTCAACAGTAGGGTGATATACGGAGCCAGCGGGAAGGTGATCCGGATTCACCAGTAGGGTGACATATGGAGCCAGCGGGGAGGTGATCCGGACTCACCAGTAGAACGACATATGGAGCCAGCGGGGAGGTGATCCGGACTCGCCAGTAGGGTGACATATGGAGCCAGCGGGGAGGTGATCCGGACTCACCAGTAGGGCGACATATGGAGCCAGCGGGGAGGTGATCTGAAATCACCAGTAGGTTGACATATGGAGCCAGCGGGGAGGTGATCCGGACTCACCAGTATGGTCGCATATGGAGCCAGCGGGGTGGTGATCCGGACTCACCAGTAGGGCGACATATGGAGCTGGCGGGGAGGTGATCCGGACTCACCAGTAGGGTGACATATGGAGCCAGCGGGGAGGTGATCCGGACACACTAGTAGGGTGACATATGGAGCCAGCGGGGAGGTGATCCGGACTCACCAGTAGAGCGACATATGGAGCCAGCGGGGAGGTGATCCGGACTAGCCAGTAGGGTGACATATGGAGCCAGCGGGGAGGTGATCCGGAATCACCAGTACGGTGACATATGGAGCCAGCGGGGAGGTGATCCGGACTCACCAGTAGGGCGACATATGGAGCCAGCGGGGAGGTGATCCGGACTCACCAGTACGGTGACATATGGAGCCAGCGGGGAGGTGATCCGGACTCACCAGTAGGGCGACATATGGAGCCAGCGGGGAGGTGATTCGGGCTCACCAGTAGGGCGACATATGGAGCTAGCGGGGAGGTGATCCGGACTCAACAGTAGGGTGATATACGGAGCCAGCGGGAAGGTGATCCGGACTCACCAGTAGGGTGACATATGGAGCCAGCGGGGAGGTGATCCGGACTCACCAGTAGGACGACATATGGAGCCAGCGGGGAGGTGATCCGGACTCGCCAGTAGGGTGACATATGGAGCCAGCGGGGAGGTGATCCGGACCCACCAGTAGGGCGACATATGGAGCCAGCGGGGAGGTGATCTGAAATCACCAGTAGGTTGACATATGGAGCCAGCGGGGAGGTGATCCGGACTCACCAGTAGGGCGACATATGGAGCTGGCGGGGAGGTGATCCGGACTCACCAGTAGGGTGACATATGGAGCCAGCGGGGAGGTGATCCGGACACACTAGTAGGGTGACATGTGGAGCCAGCTGGGAGGTGATCCGGACTCACCAGTAGGACGACATATAGAGCCAGCGAGGAGGTGATGCGGACTCACCAGTAGAGCGCCATATGGAGCCAGTGGGGAGGTGATCCGGACTCACCAGTAGAGCGACATATGGAGCCAGCGGGGAGTTGATCCGGACTCATCAGTAGGGCGACATATGGAGCCAGCGGGGAGGTGATCCGGACTCACCAGTAGGGCGACATATGGAGCCAGCGGGGAGGTGATCCGGACTCACCAGGAGGACGACATATGGAGCCAGCGGGGAGGTCATCCGGACTCACCAGCAGGGTGACATATGGAGCCAGCGGGGAGGTGATCCGGACTCAGCAGTAGGGCGACATATGGAGCCAGCGGGGAGGTGATCCGGACTAACCAGTAGGGTGACATATGGAGCCAGCGGGGAGGTGATCCGGACTCAGCGGTAGGGCGACATATGGAGCCAGCGGGGAGGTGATCCGGACTCACCAGTAGGGTGACATATGGAGCCAGCGGGGAGGTGATCCGGACTCACCAGTAGGGCGACATATGGAGCCAGCGGGGAGGTGATCCGGACTCACCAGTAGGGCGATATATGGAGCAAGCGGGGAGGTGATCAGGACTCACCAGTAGGGTG
Source organism: Arenicola marina (assembly GCA_964019135.1). Lineage (NCBI taxonomy): Eukaryota > Metazoa > Annelida > Polychaeta > Arenicolidae > Arenicola > Arenicola marina. The sequence goes on from OZ025259.1 coordinate 1,969,295, forward strand.
ACATATGGAGCCAGCGGGGAGGTGATCCGGATTCACCAGTAGGGTGACATGTGGTGCCAGCGGGGAGGTGATCCGGAATCACCAGTAGGGTGACATATGGAGCTGGCGGGGAGGAGATCAGGACTCACCAGTAGGGCGACATATGGAGCTGGCGGGGAGGAGATCAGGACTCAAAAGTAGGAGAAAATATGGAGCCAGCGGGGAGGTGATCCCGACTCACCAGTAGGACGACATATGGAGCCAGCGGGGAGGTGATCCGGACTCACCAGTATGGTCACATATGGAGCCAGCGGGGTGGTGATCCGGACTCACCAGTAGGGCGACATATAGAGCTGGCGGGGAGGTGATCCGGACTCACCAGTAGGGTGACATATGGAGCCACGGGGAGGTGATCCGGACACACTAGTAGGGTGACATATGGAGCCAGCGGGGAGGTGATCCGGACTCACCAGTAGAGCGACATATGGAGCCAGCGGGGAGGTGATCCGGACTAGCCAGTAGGGTGACATATGGAGCCAGCGGGGAGGTGATCCGGAATCACCAGTACGGTGACATATGGAGCCAGCGGGGAGGTGATCCGGACTCACCAGTAGGGCGACATATGGAGCCAGCGGGGAGGTGATCCGGACTCACCAGTACGGTGACATATGGAGCCAGCGGGGAGGTGATCCGGACTCACCAGTAGGGCGACATATGGAGCCAGCGGGGAGGTGATTCGGGCTCACCAGTAGGGCGACATATGGAGATAGCGGGGAGGTGATCCGGACTCAACAGTAGGGTGATATACGGAGCCAGCGGGAAGGTGATCCGGACTCACCAGTAGGGTGACATATGGAGCCAGCCGGGAGGTGATCCGGACTCACCAGTAGGACGACATATGGAGCCAGCGGGGAGGTGATCCGGACTCGCCAGTAGGGTGACATATGGAGCCAGCGGGGAGGTGATCCGGACCCACCAGTTGGGCGACATATGGAGCCAGCGGGGAGGTGATCCGGACTCACCAGTAGGGCGACATATGGAGCTGGCGGGGAGGTGATCCGGACTCACCAGTAGGGTGACATATGGAGCCAGCGGGGAGGTGATCCGGACACACTAGTAGGGTGACATGTGGAGCCAGCTGGGAGGTGATCCGGACTCACCAGTAGGACGACATATAGAGCCAGCGAAGAGGTGATTCGGACTCACCAGTAGAGCGCCATATGGAGCCAGCGGGGAGGTGATCCGGACTCACCAGTAGAGCGACATATGGAGCTAGCGGGGAGGTGATCCGGACTCACCAGTAGGGTGATATACGGAGCCAGCGGGAAGGTGATCCGGATTCACCAGTAGGGTGACATATGGAGCCAGCGGGGAGGTGATCCGGATTCACCAGTAGGGTGACATATGGAGCCAGCGGGGAGGTGATCCGGAATCACCAGTAGGGCGACATATGGAGCTGGCGGGGAGGTGATCCGGGCTCACCAGTAGGGTGACATATGGAGCCAGCGGGGAGGTGATCCGGACTCACCAGTAGGGCGACATATGGAGCCAGCGGGGAGGTGATTCGGGCTCACCAGTAGGGCGACATATGGAGCTAGCGGGGAGGCGATCCGGACTCAACAGTAGGGTGATATACGGAGCCAGCGGGAAGGTGATCCGGATTCACCAGTAGGGTGACATATGGAGCCAGCGGGGAGGTGATCCGGACTCACCAGTAGAACGACATATGGAGCCAGCGGGGAGGTGATCCGGACTCGCCAGTAGGGTGACATATGGAACCAGCGGGGAGGTGATCCGGACTCACCAGTAGGGCGACATATGGAGCCAGCGGGGAGGTGATCTGAAATCACCAGTAGGTTGACATATGGAGCCAGCGGGGAGGTGATCCGGACTCACCAGTAGGGCGACATATGGAGCTGGCGGGGAGGTGATCCGGACTCACCAGTAGGGTGATATATGGAGCCAGCGGGGAGGTGATCCGGACACACTAGTAGGGTGACATGTGGAGCCAGCTGGGAGGTGATCCGGACTCACCAGTAGGACGACATATGGAGCCAGCGAGGAGGTGATTCGGACTCACCAGTAGAGCGCCATATGGAGCCAGTGGGGAGGTGATCCGGACTCACCAGTAGAGCGACATATGGAGCCAGCGGGGAGGTGATCCGGGCTCATCAGTAGGGCGACATATGGAGCCAGCGGGGAGGTGATCCTGACTCACCAGTAGGGCGACATATGGAGCCAGCGGGGAGGTGATCCGGACTCACCAGGAGGACGACATATGGAGCCAGCGGGGAGGTGATCCCGACTCACCAGTAGGACGACATATGGAGCCAGCGGGGAGGTGATCCGGACTCACCAGTATGGTCACATATGGAGCCAGCGGGGAGGTGATCCGGACTCACCAGTAGGGCGACATATGGAGCTGGCGGGGAGGAGATCAGGACTCACCAGTAGGGCGACATATGGAGCTGCGGGGAGGAGATCAGGACTCAAAAGTAGGAGAAAATATGGAGCCAGCGGGGAGGTGATCCGGACTCACCAGTAGGACGACATATGGAGCCAGCGGGGAGGTGATCCGGACTCACCAGTATGGTCACATATGGAGCCAGCGGGGTGGTGATCCGGACTCACCTGTAGGGCGACATATGGAGCTGGCGGGGAGGTGATCCGGACTCACCAGTAGGGTGACATATGGAGCCAGCGGGGAGGTGATCCGGACACACTAGTAGGGTGACATATGGAGCCAGCGGGGAGGTGATCCGGACTCACCAGTAGAGCGACATATGGAGCCAGCGGGGAGGTGATCCGGACTAGCCGTTAGGGTGACATATGGAGCCAGCGGGGAGGTGATCCGGACTCACCAGTACGGTGACATATGGAGCCAGCGGGGAGGTGATCCGGACTCACCAGTAGGGCGACATATGGAGCCAGCGGGGAGGTGATTCGGGCTCACCAGTAGGGCGACATATGGAGCTAGCGGGGAGGTGATCCGGACTCAACAGTAGGGTGATATACGGAGCCAGCGGGGAGGTGATCCGGACTAGCCAGTAGGGTGACATATGGAGCCAGCGGGGAGGTGATCCGGACTCACCAGTACGGTGACATATGGAGCCAGCGGGGAGGTGATCCGGACTCACCAGTAGGGCGACATATGGAGCCAGCGGGGAGGTGATTCGGGCTCACCAGTAGGGCGACATATATAGCTGGCGGGGAGGTGATCCGGACTCACCAGTAGGGTGACATATGGAGCCAGCGGGGAGGTGATCCGGACACACTAGTAGGGTGACATATGGAGCCAGCGGGGAGGTGATCCGGACTCACCAGTAGAGCGACATATGGAGCCAGCGGGGAGGTGATCCGGACTAGCCAGTAGGGTGACATATGGAGCCAGCGGGGAGGTGATCCGGACTCACCAGTACGGTGACATATGGAGCCAGCGGGGAGGTGATCCGGACTCACCAGTAGGGCGACATATGGAGCCAGCGGGGAGGTGATTCGGGCTCACCAGTAGGGCGACATATGGAGCTAGCGGGGAGGTGATCCGGACTCAACACTAGGGTGATATACGGAGCCAGCGGGAAGGTGATCCGGACTCACCAGTATGGTGACATATGGAGCCAGCGGGGAGGTGATCCGGACTCACCAGTAGAACGACATATGGAGCCAGCGGGGAGGTGATCCGGACTCGCCAGTAGGGTGACATATGGAGCCAGCGGGGAGGTGATCTGAAATCACCAGTAGGTTGACATATGGAGCCAGCGGGGAGGTGATCTGAAATCACCAGTAGGTTGACATATGGAGCCAGCGGGGAGGTGATCCGGACTCACCAGTAGGGCGACATATGGAGCCAGCGGGGAGGTGATTCGGGCTCACCAGTAGGGCGACATATGGAGCTAGCGGGGAGGTGATCCGGACTCAACAGTAGGGTGATATACGGAGCCAGCGGGAAGGTGATCCGGACTCACCAGTAGGGTGACATATGGAGCCAGCGGGGAGGTGATCCGGATTCACCAGTAGAACGACATATGGAGCCAGCGGGGAGGTGATCCGGACTCGCCAGTAGGGTGACATATGGAGCCAGCGGGGAGGTGATCCGGACCCACCAGTAGGGCGACATATGGAGCCAGCGGGGAGGTGATCTGAAATCACCAGTAGGTTGCCATATGGAGCCAGCGGGGAGGTGATCCGGACTCACCAGTAGGGCGACATATGGAGCCAGCTGGGAGGTGATCCGGACTCACCAGTAGGACGACATATAGAGCCAGCGAGGAGGTGATTCGGACTCACCAGTAGAGCGCCATATGGAGCCAGTGGGGAGGTGATTCGGACTCACCAGTAGAGCGACATATGGAGCCAGCGGGGAGGTGATCCGGACTCATCAGTAGGGCGACATATGGAGCCAGCGGGGAGGTGATCCGGACTCACCAGTAGGGCGACATATGGAGCCAGCGGGGAGGTGATCCGGACTCACCAGGAGGACGACATATGGAGCCAGCGGGGAGGTGATCCGGACTCACCAGCAGGGTGACATATGGAGCCAGCGGGGAGGTGATCCGGACTCACCAGTAGGGCGACATATGGAGCCAGCGGGGAGGTGATCCGGACTCATTCGTAGGGCGACATATGGAGCCAGCGGGGAGGTGATCCCGACTCGCCAGTAGGACGACATATATAGAGCCAGCGGGGAGGTGATCCGGACTCACCAGTAGAGCGACATATGGAGCCAGCGGGGAGGTGATCCGGACTAGCCAGTAGGGTGACATATGGAGCCAGCGGGGAGGTGATCCGGACTCACCAGTACGGTGACATATGGAGCCAGCGGGGAGGTGATCCGGACTCACCAGTAGGGCGACATATGGAGCCAGCGGGGAGGTGATTCGGGCTCACCAGTAGGGCGACATATGGAGCTAGCGGGGAGGTGATCCGGACTCAACACTAGGGTGATATACGGAGCCAGCGGGAAGGTGATCCGGACTCACCAGTAGGGTGACATATGGAGCCAGCGGGGAGGTGATCCGGACTCACCAGTAGAACGACATATGGAGCCAGCGGGGAGGTGATCCGGACTCGCCAGTAGGGTGACATATGGAGCCAGCGGGGAGGTGATCTGAAATCACCAGTAGGTTGACATATGGAGCCAGCGGGGAGGTGATCTGAAATCACCAGTAGGTTGACATATGGAGCCAGCGGGGAGGTGATCCGGACTCACCAGTAGGGCGACATATGGAGCCAGCGGGGAGGTGATTCGGGCTCACCAGTAGGGCGACATATGGAGCTAGCGGGGAGGTGATCCGGACTCAACAGTAGGGTGATATACGGAGCCAGCGGGAAGGTGATCCGGACTCACCAGTAGGACGACATATAGAGCCAGCGAGGAGGTGATTCGGACTCACCAGTAGGGCGACATATGGAGCCAGCGGGAAGGTGATCCGGACTCACCAGTAGGACGACATATAGAGCCAGCGAGGAGGTGATTCGGACTCACCAGTAGAGCGCCATATGGAGCCAGTGGGGAGGTGATTCGGACTCACCAGTAGAGCGACATATGGAGCCAGCGGGGAGGTGATCCGGACTCATCAGTAGGGCGACATATGGAGCCAGCGGGGAGGTGATCCGGACTCACCAGTAGGGCGACATATGGAGCCAGCGGGGAGGTGATCCGGACTCACCAGGAGGACGACATATGGAGCCAGCGGGGAGGTGATCCGGACTCACCAGCAGGGTGACATATGGAGCCAGCGGGGAGGTGATCCGGACTCACCAGTAGGGCGACATATGGAGCCAGCGGGGAGGTGATCCGGACTCATCAGTAGGGCGACATATGGAGCCAGCGGGGAGGTGATCCCGACTCGCCAGTAGGACGACATATAGAGCCAGCGGGGAGGTGATCCGGACTCACCAGTATGGTCAAATATGGAGCCAGCGGGGTGGTGATCCGGACTCACCAGTAGGGCGACATATGGAGCCAGCGGGGAGGTGATCCGGACTCACCAGTATGGTCACATATGGAGCCAGCGGGGTGGTGATCCGGACTCACCAGTAGGGCGACATATGGAGCTAGCGGGGAGGTGACCCGGACTCACCAGTTGAGCGACATATGGAGCCAGCGGGGAGGTGATCCGGACTCACCAGTAAGGCGACATATGGAGCTGGCGGGGAGGTGATCCGGACTAACCAGTAGGTCGACATATGGAGCCAGCGGGGAGGTGATCCGGACTCACCAGTAGGGTAACATATGGAGCCAGCCGGGAGGTGATCCGGACTCACCAGTAGGGCGACATATGGAGCCAGCGGGGGGGTGATCTGAAATCACCAGTAGGGTGACATATAGAGCCAGCGGAGAGGTGATCCGGACTCACCAGTAGGGTGACATACGGAGCCAGCGGGGAGGTGATCCGGACTCACCAGTATGACGACATATGGAGCCAGCGGGGAGGTGATCCGGACTAACCAGTAGGGTGACATATGGAGCCAGCGGGGAGGTGACCCGGACTCACCAGTAGAGCGACATATGGAGCCAGCAGGGAGGTGATCCGGACTCGCCAGTAGGGTGACATATGGAGCCAGCGGGGAGGTGATCTGAAATCACCAGTAGGTTGACATATGGAGCCAGCGGGGAGGTGATCTGAAATCACCAGTAGGTTGACATATGGAGCCAGCGGGGAGGTGATCCGGACTCACCAGTAGGGCGACATATGGAGCCAGCGGGGAGGTGATTCGGGCTCACCAGTAGGGCGACATATGGAGCTAGCGGGGAGGTGATCCGGACTCAACAGTAGGGTGATATACGGAGCCAGCGGGAAGGTGATCCGGACTCACCAGTATGGTCACATATGGAGCCAGCGGGGAGGTGATCCGGACTCACCAGTAGAACGACATATGGAGCCAGCGGGGAGGTGACCCGGACTCACCAGTTGAGCGACATATGGAGCCAGCGGGGAGGTGATCCGGACTCACCAGTAAGGCGACATATGGAGCTGGCGGGGAGGTGATCCGGACTCACTAGTAGGTCGACACATGGAGCCAGCGGGGAGGTGATCCGGACTCACCAGTAGGGTAACATATGGAGCCAGCCGGGAGGTGATCCGGACTCACCAGTAGGGCGACATATGGAGCCAGCGGGGGGGTGATCTGAAATCACCAGTAGGGTGACATATGGAGCCAGCGGAGAGGTGATCCGGACTCACCAGTAGGGTAACATATGGAGCCAGCCGGCAGGTGATCCGGACTCACCAGTAGGGCGACATATGGAGCCAGCGGGGGGGTGATCTGAAATCACCAGTAGGGTGACATATGGAGCCAGCGGAGAGGTGATCCGGACTCACCAGTAGGGTGACATATGGAGCCAGCGGGGAGGTGATCCGGACTCACCAGTATGACGACATATGGAGCCAGCGGGGAGGTGATCCGGACTAACCAGTAGGGTGACATATGGAGCCAGCGGGGAGGTGACCCGGATTCACCAGTAGAGCGACATATGGAGCCAGCAGGGAGGTGATCCGGACTCACCAGTAGAGCGACATATGGAGCCAGCGGGGAGGTGATCCGGACTAGCCAGTAGGGTGACATATGGAGCCAGCGGGGAGGTGATCCGGACTCACCAGTACGGTGACATATGGAGCCAGCGGGGAGGTGATCCGGACTCACCAGTAGGGTGACATATGGAGCCAGCGGGGAGGTGATCCGGACTCACCAGTAGGACGACATATGGAGCCAGCGGGGAGGTGATCTGGACTAACCAGTAGGGTGACATATGGAGCCAGCGGGTAGGTGATCCGGACGCACCAGTAGGACGATATATGGAGCCATAGGGGAGGTGATCCGGACTCACCAGTATGATGACATATGGAGCCAGCGGGGTGGTGATCCGGACTCACCAGTAGGGCGACATATGGAGCTGGCGGGGAGGTGATCCGGACTCACCAGTAGGGCGACATATGGAGCTGGCGGGGAGGTGATCCGGACTCACCAGTAGGGTGACATATGGAGCCAGCGGGGAGGTGATCCGGACACACTAGTAGGGTGATATATGGAGCCAGCGGGGAGGTGATCCGGACTCACCAGCAGGATGACATATGGAGCCAGCGAGGAGGTGATCCGGACTCACCAGTAGAGCGACATATGGAGCCAGTGCATGGGGAGGTGATCCGGACTCACCAGTAGAGCGACATATGGAGCCAGCGGGGAAGTGATCCGGACTCATCAGTAGGGCGACATATGGAGCCAGCGGGGAGGTGATCCGGACTCACCAGTAGGGCGACATATGGAGCCAGCGGGAAGGTGATCCGGACTCACCAGTAGGACGACATATAGAGCCAGCGAGGAGGTGATTCGGACTCACCAGTAGAGCGCCATATGGAGCCAGCGGGGTGGTGATCCGGACTCACCAGTAGAGCGACATATGGAGCCAGCGGGGAGGTGATCCGGACTCATCAGTAGGGCGACATATGGAGCCAGCGGGGATCAATTCCGGACTCACCAGTAGGACGACATATGGAGCCAGCGGGGAGGTGATCCGGACTCACCAGCAGGATGACATATGGAGCCAGCGAGGAGGTGATCCGGACTCACCAGTAGAGCGACATATGGAGCCAGTGCATGGGGAGGTGATCCGGACTCACCAGTAGAGCGACATATGGAGCCAGCGGGGAAGTGATCCGGACTCATCAGTAGGGCGACATATGGAGCCAGCGGGGAGGTGATCCGGACTCACCAGTAGGGCGACATATGGAGCCAGCGGGAAGGTGATCCGGACTCACCAGTAGGACGACATATAGAGCCAGCGAGGAGGTGATTCGGACTCACCAGTAGAGCGCCATATGGAGCCAGCGGGGTGGTGATCCGGACTCACCAGTAGAACGACATATGGAGCCAGCGGGGAGGTGATCCGGACTCATCAGTAGGGCGACATATGGAGCCAGCGGGGATCAATTCCGGACTCACCAGTAGGACGACATATGGAGCCAGCGGGGAAGTGATCCGGACTCACCAGTAGGGCGACATATGGAGCCAGCGGGGAGGTAATCTGACATCACCAGTAGGGTGACATATGGAGCCAGCGGAGAGGTGATCCGGACTCACTAGTAGGACGACATATGGAGCCAGCGGGGAGGTGATCCGGACTCACCAGTAGGACGACATATGGAGCCAGCGGGGAGGTGATCCGGACTAACCAGTAGGGCGACATATGGAGCCAGCGGGGAGGTGACCCGGACTCACCAGTAGAGCGACATATGGAGCCAGCGGGGAGGTGATCCGGACTCACCAGTAGGGCGACATATGGAGCCAGCGGGGAGGTGACCCGGACTCACCAGTAGAGCGACATATGGAGCCAGCGGGGAGATGATCCGGACTCACCAGTAGGGCGACATATGGAGCTGGCGGGGAGGTGATCCGGACTCACCAGTAGGTCGACATATGGCGCGAGCGGGGAGGTGATCCGGACTCACCAGTAGGGTAACATATGGAGCCAGCGGGGAGGTGATCCGGACTCACCAGAAGGACGTCATATGGAGCCAGCGAGGAGGTGATCCGGACTCACCAGTAGGGCGACATCTTGAGCCAGCGGGGATGTGATCCGTACTCACCAGTAGAGCGACTTATGTAGCCAGCGGGAAGGTGATCCGGACTCATCAGTAGGGCGACATATGGAGCCAGCGGGGAGGTGATCCGGACTCACCAGTAGGGCGACATATGGAGCCAGCGGGGAGGAGATCAGGACTCAAAAGTAGGGGGAAATATGGAGCCAGCGGGGAGGTGATTCGGACTCACCAGTAGGGTGACATATGGAGCCAGCGGGGATCAATTCCGGACTCACCAGTAGGACGACATATGGAGCCAGCGGGGAAGTGATCCGGACTCACCAATAGGGCGACATATGGAGCCAGCGGGGAGGTGATCTGAAATCACCAGTAGGGTGACATATGGAGCCAGCGGAGAGGTGATCCGGACTCACCAGTAGGACGACATATGGAGCCAGCGGGGAGGTGATCCGGACTCACCAGTAGGACGACATATGGAGCCAGCGGGGAGGTGATCCGGACTAACCAGTAGGGCGACATATGGAGCCAGCGGGGAGGTGACCCGGACTCACCAGTAGAGCGACATATGGAGCCAGCGGGGAGGTGATCCGGACTCACCAGTAGGGCGACATATGGAGCCAGCGGGGAGGTGACCCGGACTCACCAGTAGAGCGACATATGGAGCCAGCGGGGAGGTGATCCGGACTCACCAGTAGGTCGACATATGGAGCCTGCGAGGAGGTGATCCGGACTCACAAGTAGGGCGTCATATGGAGCTGGCGGGAGGGTGATCCGGACAAAACAGTAGGGTGATATATGGAGCCAGCGGGAAGGTGATCCGGACTCACCAGTAGGGTGACATATGGAGCCAGCGGGGAGGTGATCCGGACTCACCAGTAGGGCGACATATGGATCCAACGGAGAGGCGATCTGAAATCACCAGTAGGGTGACATATGGAGCCAGCGGGAAGGTGATCCGGACTAACCAGTAGGGTGACATGTGGAGCCAGCGGGGAGGTGATCCGGACTCACCAGTAGGGTGACACGTGGAGCCAGCGGGGAGGTGATCCGGACTCACCAGTAGGACGATATATGGAGCCAGCGGGGAGGTGATCCAGACTCACCAGTAGGACGACATATGGAGCCAGCGGGCAGGTGATCCGGACTCACCAGTAGGGCGACATATGGAGCTGGCGGCGAGGTTATCCGGACTCACCAGTAGGGCGACATATGGAGCCAGCGGGGAGTTGATCCGGACTCACCAGTAGGGCGACATATGGAGCCAGCGGGGTGGTGATCCGGACTCACCAGTAGGGTGACATGTGGAGCCAGCGGGGAGGTGATCCGGACTCACCAGTAGGACGACATATGGAGCCAGCGGGGAGGTGATCCGGACTCACCAGTAGGGTGACATGTGGAGCCAGCGGGGAGGTGATCCGGACTCACCAGTAGGACGACATATGGAGCCAGAGGGGAGGTGATTCGGACTCACCAGTAGGGTGACATGTGGAGCCAGCGGGGAGGTGATCCGGACTCACCAGTAGGGCGACGTATGGATCCAACGGGGAGGTGATCTGAAATCACCAGTAGAGTGACATATGGAGCCAGCGGGGAGGTGATCCGGACTCACCAGTAGGGTGACATGTGGAGCCAGCGGGGAGGTGATCCGGACTCACCAGTAGGACGGCTTTTGGAGCCAGCGGGGAGGTGATCCGGACTCACCAGTAGGGTGACATATGGAGCCAGCGGGGAGGTGATCCGGACTCACCAGTAGGACGACATATGGAGCCGGGGAGGTGATCATGACTCACCAGTAGGGTGACATATGGAGCCAGCGGGGAGGTGATCTGGACTCACCAGTAGGGCGACATATGGAGCCAGCGGAGAGGTGATCCGGACTCACCAGTAGGACGATATATGGAGCCAGCGGGGAGGTGATCCAGACTCACCAGTAGGGCGACATATGGATCCAACGGGGAGGTGATCTGAAATCACCAGTAGAGTGACATATGGAGCCAGCGGGGAGGTGATCCGGACTCACCAGTAGGGTGACATGTGGAGCCAGCGGGGAGGTGATCCGGACTCACCAGTAGGACGACATATGGAGCCAGCGGGGAGGTGATCCGGACTCACCAGTAGGGTGACATATGGAGCCAGCGGGGAGGTGATCCGGACTCACCAGTAGGACGACATATGGAGCCGGGGAGGTGATCATGACTCACCAGTAGGGTGACATATGGAGCCAGCGGGGAGGTGATCTGGACTCACCAGTAGGGCGACATATGGAGCCAGCGGAGAGGTGATCCGGACTCACCAGTAGGACGACATATGGAGCCAGCGGGGAGTTGATCTGGACTCACCAGTAGGGCGACATATGGAGCCAGCGGGGAGGTGATCCGGACTCACCAGTAGGGTGACATATGGAGCCAGCGGAGAGGTGATCTGGACTCACCAGTAGGGCGACATATGGAGCCAGCGGGGAGGTGATCCGGACTCACCAGTAGGGTGACATATGGAGCCAGCGGAGAGGTGATCCGGACTCACCTGTGGGGTGACATATGGAGCCAGCGGGGAGGTGATCCGGACTCACCAGTAGGGTGACATATGGAGCCAGCGGAGAGGTGATCCGGACTCACCAGTAGGACGACATATGGCGCCAGCGGGGAGTTGATGTGGACTTACCAGTAGGGCGACATATGGAGCCAGCGGGGAGGTAATCCGGACTCACCAGTGGGGTGACATATGGAGCCAGCGGAGAGGTGATCTGGTCTCACCAGTAGGGCGACATATGGAGCCAGCGGGGAGGTGATCCGGACTCACCAGTAGGACGACATATGGAGCCAGCGGGGAGTTGATCTGGACTCACCAGTAGGGCGACATATGGAGCCAGCGGGGTGGTGATCCGAACTCACCAGTAGGGTGACATATGGAGCCAGCGGAGAGGTGATCCGGACTCACCAGTAGGGTGACATATGGAGCCAGGGGGGAGGTGATCTGGACTCACCAGTAGGGCGACATATGGAGCCAGCGGAGAGGTGATCCGGACTCACCAGTAGGACGACATATGGAGCCAGCGGGGAGTTGATCTGGACTCACCAGTAGGGCGACATATGGAGCCAGCGGGGAGGTGATCCGGACTCACCAGTAGGGTGACATATGGAGCCAGCGGAGAGGTGATCTGGTCTCACCAGTAGGGCGACATATGGAGCCAGCGGGGAGGTGATCCGGACTCACCAGTAGGACGACATATGGAGCCAGCGGGGAGTTGATCTGGACTCACCAGTAGGGCGACATATGGAGCCAGCGGGGTGGTGATCCGAACTCACCAGTAGGGTGACATATGGAGCCAGCGGAGAGGTGATCCGGACTCACCAGTAGGGTGACATATGGAGCCAGGGGGGAGGTGATCTGGACTCACCAGTAGGGCGACATATGGAGCCAGCGGAGAGGTGATCCGGACTCACCAGTAGGACGACATATGGAGCCAGCGGGGAGTTGATCTGGACTCACCAGTAGGGCGACATATGGAGCCAGCGGGGAGGTGATCCGGACTCACCAGTAGGGTGACATATGGAGCCAGCGGAGAGGTGATCTGGACTCACCAGTAGGGCGACATATGGAGCCAGCGGAGAGGTGATCCGGACTCACCAGTAGGACGACATATGGAGCCAGCGGGGAGTTGATCTGGACTCACCAGTAGGGTGACATATGGAGCCAGCGGGGAGGTGATCCGGACTCACCAGTAGGGTGACATATGGAGCCAGCGGAGAGGTGATCTGGACTCACCAGTAGGGCGACATATGGAGCCAGCGGGGAGGTGATCCGGACTCACCAGTAGGACGACATATGGAGCCAGCGGGGAGTTGATCTGGACTCACCAGTAGGGCGACATATGGAGCCAGCGGGGTGGTGATCCGGACTCACCAGTAGGGTGACATACGGAGCCAGCGGAGAGATGATCCGGTCTCACCAGTAGGGTGACATATGGAGCCAGCGGGGAGGTGATCTGGACTCACCAGTAGGGCGACATATGGAGCCAGCGGAGAGGTGATCCGGACTCACCAGTAGGACGACATATGGAGCTAGCGGGGAGTTGATCTGGACTCACCAGTAGGGCGACATATGGAGCCAGCGGGGAGGTGATCCGGACTCACCAGTAGGGTGACATATGGAGCCAGCGGAGAGGTGATCTGGACTCACCAGTAGGGCGACATATGGAGCCAGCGGGGAGGTGATCCGGACTCACCCGTAGGGTGACATATGGAGCCAGCGGGGAGGTGATCCGAACTCACCAGTAGGGTGACATATGGAGCCAGCGGGGAGGTGATCTGGACTCACCAGTAGGGCGACATATGGAGCCAGCGGAGAGGTGATCCGGACTCACCAGTAGGACGACATATGGAGCCAGCGGGGAGTTGATCTGGACTCACCAGTAGGGCGACATATGGAGCCAGCGGGGAGGTGATCCGGACTCACCAGTAGGGCGACATATGGAGCCAGCGGAGAGATGATCCGGTCTCACCAGTAGGGTGACATATGGAGCCAGCGGGGAGGTGATCTGGACTCACCAGTAGGGCGACATATGGAGCCAGCGGAGAGGTGATCCGGACTCACCAGTAGGACGACATATGGAGCTAGCGGGGAGTTGATCTGGACTCACCAGTAGGGCGACATATGGAGCCAGCGGGGAGGTGATCCGGACTCACCAGTAGGGTGACATATGGAGCCAGCGGAGAGGTGATCTGGACTCACCAGTAGGGCGACATATGGAGCCAGCGGGGAGGTGATCCGGACTCACCCGTAGGGTGACATATGGAGCCAGCGGGGAGGTGATCCGGACTCACCAGTAGGGTGACATATGGAGCCAGCGGGGATGTGATCCGAACTCACCAGTAGGGTGACATATGGAGCCAGCGGGGAGGTGATTCGGACTCACCAGTAGGGTGACATATGGGGCCAGCGGAGAGATGATCCGGACTCACCAGTAGGGTGACATATGGAGCCAGCGGGGAGGTGATCTGGACTCACCAGTAGGGCGACATATGGAGCCAGCGGGGAGTTGATCTGGACTCACCAGTAGGGCGACATATGGAGCCAGCGGGGAGGTGATCCGGACTCACCAGTAGGGTGATATATGGAGCCAGCGGAGAGGTGATCTGGACTCACCAGTAGGGCGACATATGGAGCCAGCGGGGAGGTGATCCGGACTCACCCGTAGGGTGACATATGGAGCCAGCGGGGAGGTGATCCGGACTCACCAGTAGGGTGACATATGGAGCCAGCGGGGAGGTGATCCGAACTCACCAGTAGGGTGACATATGGAGCCAGCGGGGAGGTGATCCGGACTCACCAGTAGGGCGACATATGGAGCCAGCGGGGAGGTGATCCGAACTCACCAGTAGGACGACATATGGAGCCAGCGGAGAGGTGATCCGGACTCACCAGTAGGGTGACATATGGAGCCAGCGAGGAGTTGATCCGGACTCACCAGCAGGACGACATATGGAGCCAGCGACGAGGTGATCCGGACTTACCAGCAGGACGACATATGGAGCCAGCGAGGAGGTGATCCGGACTCACCAGTAGGACGACATATGGAGCCAGCGAGGAGGTGATCCGGACTCACCAGTAGGGTGACATATGGGGCGAGCGGGGTTGTGATCCGGACTCTCCAGTAGGGCGTCATATGGAGCCAGCGGGGAGGTGATCCGGACTCACCAGTAGGGTGACATATGGAGCCGGGGAGGTGATCATGACTCACCAGTAGGGTGACATATGGAGCCAGCGGAGAGGTGATGCGGACTCACCAGTAGGACGACATATGGAGCCAGCGGGGAGTTGAGCCGGACTCACCAGTAGGACGACATATGGAGCCAGCGGGGAGGTGATGCGGACTCACCAGTAGGACGACATATGGAGCCAGCGGGGAGGTGATCCGGACTGACCAGTAGGGCGACATATGGAGCTGGCGGGGAGGTGATCCGGACTCACCAGTAGGGCGACATTTGGAGCCAGCGGAGAGGTGATTCGTACTCACCAGTAGGGCGACATATGGAGCCAGCGGGGAGGTGATCCGGACTCACCAGTAGGGCGACATATGGAGCCAGCGGGGAGGTGATCCGGACTCACCAGTAGGGCGACATATGGAGCCGGGGAGGTGATCCGGACTCACCAGTAGGACGACATATGGAGCCAGCGGGGAGGTGATCCTGGCAGCAATGGCTGTGATGGTGACTCCCATGCTCCGGATACAGGTCGGGTAGACCTCGCCGCAGTAGATCCACAGTATGGTGGAGGCCAAGGTGATGAGGAACTTTCCGAACATGCTGACTCCTAGTAGGATCCAATGCCGATCTGCAGGGAGAAAAATAATATATAATGTATAATGTAAAATATATAGACAAAGAGCAGATATACACCTAGCTCTAACATCAAACCCCGACCAAGGTGAAGGTTCTGAAAGGCACACTTTTGATGTAGAAAACCAGCAAGGCGACGTCCGTAATCTGAACTTCCAAAAATGACTTATTTTTCACTTTTGCATATTTTGTTTATTATATATATTATATTATTGATTGCATATTTTGTAGGCATTCGACTTCAGAAAAGCGCCCGGAGTAAGAATATACTTTGTAGATTGCAGACAGATGCATATCTTGAGCAGCAGTTAAGACATTTTACGCCCAACGCTTTCGAAAGGGACTCTATGACGAAAAGTGTTGTTCTATTCAAAACCGTCCTCTTGGTGGTAGTTTTGATGTCGGAGCTGATATATACACCATGCATGAAGCAGTGAATCAGCAGTCATGTGTGTTGAGGTATCCTAGTTAATGGTTATCTAGGTCATTAAATCTTTACTGTCGTACACAGTTCACATTATATACTCAGCCTGTTGGCGGAGTAACAATGATAAGTATTTCACCAAGCTGTTAAACTCGTAACCCTATGTTTTACACATGATGCTGTAAGTTTACGGGCAATCAAAAGGATAGTTATGTTCGGGGCCATTAAAACTAGTTATGGTTAAACGCACTTGCACAGGCAAATGTTGCGACGTCAAAAATTGAAACGACGGCCTTGGTTTTAACTCTGCCGAGCAATCTCCGTGAAGCCACATTTGAATAGTCACCCCCCCCCCCTCCCCCCGCACACACCCTACCTGGGGGTACCGCCAGGGTGACGAAGAGGCTGGCGGCCCCCAGTATCATACAGGCGCTGAAGGGTCTGACCCTTCCCGTGGTGTGGAAGAGGACCCCCAGAAGCAGGTAAGCCGCCCCCACCCCCATCCACCACCCCCCACCCCCTACACACCCTACCTGCGGGTACCGCCAGGGTGACGAAGAGGCTGGCGGCCCCCAGTATCAAACAGGCGCTGAAGGGTCTGACCCTTCCCGTGGTGTGGAAGAGGACCCCCAGGAGCAGGTAAGCCGCCCCCACCCCCATCCACCACCCCACCCCCTACACACCCTACCTGCGGGTACCGCCAGGGTGACGAAGAGGCTGGCGGCCCCCAGTATCATACAGGCGCTGAAGGGTCTGACCCTTCCCGTGGTGTGGAAGAGGACCCCAAGGAGCAGGTAAGCCGCCCCCACCCCCATCCACCACCCCCCACCCCCTACACACCCTACCTGCGGGTACCGCCAGGGTGACGAAGAGGCTGGCGGCCCCCAGTATCATACAGGCGCTGAAGGGTCTGACCCTGCCCGTGATGTGGAAGAGGACCCCCAGGAGCACGTAAGCCGCCCCCACCCCCATCCACCCCCCCCCCACCACCCCCTACACACCCTACCTGCAGGTACCGCCAGGGTGAGGAAGAGGCTGGCGGCCCCCAGTATCATACAGGCACTGAAGGGTCTGACCCTGCCCGTGGTGTGAGAGAGGACCCCCAGGAGCACGTAGGCCGGCACCTCGATGGCCCCCCCGATCACACAGCTCAGGTAGGTGTTCACCCCCAGCCCGGGACTGGCGAAGGACAGCCCGTAGTAAACCACAGCGCTGGTAGCCCTGCAAGTAGCAAAGTGCGTTTCCAAAGTCATCCATCAAAAAGAAATCTGAATTGGTGTGGATCTACATTGTTACTTAACAAAAAAATTGGACTCTATTTATTTGATCATGCAATTGTCTTATGAACTATAATCGATTACATATTTAAACATAATTGATTGATTTGTCTATTTATTTAATCATTGTTTATTTATTTAAACAGTATTTCTTTATTTATTTAAATATAATGTAGTTAATGTAATTAAAATACAATGTAATTACTTAATTATATATTTATACACACACAATCGATTAATGTAATTGAAGTTAATTTATCTATTTATTACAAATGAATTTATCAGGAGACACATTGTTCAACCATCAGGGCGAATGTCGCGGAAATTAACGGCTATATACTTTACAAAATACAACAAAATTATCCATCGTCTTACTTAAATTCCAAACTTACCAAATGAACATCAAGATCATTGTAATAGAGCGTATTTCCACCTCCTTAAAGAGATCCACCGGTGACACTTTGCGTTCAGCCTACAAAACATCCGGAAGAAGATAAATAATATAAATCATTAACAGAGGAAAGAAGAACATGTCAAGCAAAACAACGAAGAAAAAATGCCTATCGCTGTTCTATCGATATTTTAACAGCTGGTGACGTCAGGTAAAAATAAGGTCATCACACATGACGTCACAACCGCCTCCCCGACGCCGGCGTCTCGGAAACAAAGATGTTCTTGCCGTCTGAGTGATCTTGATCTCATCTGGAAGAGTCGTCCCATTAATCCGCGCCATTCTCTCTAGCGTCAGTCTGGCTTCCTGCGTCCGGTCCTGAAGCCACAGCCAACGAGGCGACTCGGGCACAAAGCTGAAGCAAGATCATACCCACAAAAGGGGAAATAAGAAAGACATCAAAGAAAAGCCTGGATGCAATGCACAATAAAGTCATAATAAATATGAAGAACAAATGCGCCGATACCGTAGGTTATTCGTAGGTTCA
This sequence comes from Arenicola marina, assembly GCA_964019135.1. NCBI lineage: Eukaryota > Metazoa > Annelida > Polychaeta > Arenicolidae > Arenicola > Arenicola marina. The sequence continues at coordinate 1,987,793 of OZ025259.1, forward strand.
TGCCACAATTGAAAGCCAGCTAGAGTGGGGGAAGCACCCTTCAACATTTTTTGGAAGCAGAGCCCGGCAGGATTCCACTGATCTACTTTAAAGCTGGTAATTTGGAGCCAAAATACAATACTCCCATCCTTCCAGACCCCAAAGCCACTACAACCTCGACAACCACACAGAAACAGTACTCTTGCGACGCAACTTTTATGTCACGCACACGAGACTTTAATTTACAATTTAAATTTTTCAAACATAATTCATAATTTTCTTCTTTTTTCTAATATCCCAATTGTACTTACAAGAAGAACAGGACGTAGAAGATAAGTTCGGGCAGTGTGATGGCCAGTTGGAACCACCGCCAATAGGGGATGAGGTAGGCCACCGCCGCCAGAGTCATGTAGCCTAACGCCCACCAGATGAACTGGTAGCAGCCAACGGCGACACGCCGCGACGGTCCCGAGTACTCCATTGCTGCAAGGTCAAGGACGCCAAGATGGCGGCCCTCCATCACAACATGTTGGCGGTTTAACATGCATAATACCAGGAGCGGATCCAGGGGGTGGGGGTGGTTGGGGGGGGGGGGGTTAGGGGGCTTGCTCCTTCTCCTTGGGAACATGAGCATCCGCTATAAATGCCGACGAAATCCTCACCCCCAATTATAGAAGCTAGATCCGCCCCTGTATGCTGTCATCAATAGGTTGAACCCACATGTTACAGCCTGATATCTGTCAGTTAGACTGTCAACAATGGTTGACAAAATATAGACGTAACTGACGTTTTGTCACGCTCGTCACGACTATTTTGGTCATTTGAATGTTGATTCCGTTTTCATATCGGTTAGTTCCTACCCATGATGAAGCCGGTATTGGTTTTCCCTGTGGCCACCGTAGCGTGGAAGAATCGGACGACGAGAAGGAAGACGAGAGATGGCGAGACCGCGGTGACTGTGGCGAGAATCACGTTGGTCAGTCCAGCGCCGAGGATAACCTTACGGCGACCAATCCTGAAGTAGAAGATTATATTGTCCAAAGAGAAGTCCGTCTGTTTCGCTAGATTGACGCCACATTTCCTCATACAGACTACATGACGTTTAATGCCTCATAAGTAGGGTCTGGATGGGTCGGGTGGGGGGGGGGGGGTGGGAGGGGCGTCCATTGTCCAGTGTCGATTTGTCATAATTCTCAGTGTCAAGTGTCGATTATTCTCGACGTTCAGTGTCGTGTCAATGTCGCTTTTTCGAAGAACCTGTGTCGGAATGGGGGCAATATCGAATGTCGATTTTTCAAATATGCCTGTGTCGCGTGTCGACATTTGCCCCTTCCAGACCCCTGCCATTTTTCCTTAAACCATTCGATCAGATGATAATGATCTACTTCATCTTCGCGTAACCGTCAAAATAGAAGACTGTTCAACGGAAAACAAGTTTGAGTCTTGAAAAGTGTTCAGCTCGCTATAACAGTACATTTCGTAAACTTATTGCACAGTTGAGCATATCATAATGGTAGTTAGCATACGGTCTAGTAAAACTTTGTCTTGGCATAATTATATTTGGCTTATTTTATGAAGAATAGATGCTACTAGCATATACACATGCCAAACATGGCAGCTAATTGTGATGACGTAATAGAGAAGAAAGCCACACTTCCCCAACATTTTGTTCCGATCTATTCTGATCTGATCTGGCCTTGCGACAAACACTAAATACTCTGACTATTAAGTCGATATATGCGGTAATTCATTAAATGTTGCTTACTTTTACATTGTTCAAAAGTTCATGTCCAATGACACTTAATACCGTGTCTAATATGTTTGATTTAAATGCGAGACAAATGCTAGTTGTTGAAGATTTCAACTGAGAAGATGACTGACTGACCGGTCGGCAAGCCAGCCGAAGGCGAAGTTACCGAAAGCTCTGCCGACGAAGAACACAGAAGCCACAGCCTTGGCCTTCCACGCGTCGTCACAAACCAGGTCAAACTGGCCAAAAAAAAGACAAGGGAAGTGACAACATACTGTAAATTGACCGTTACACTAACCGAGTTATTATAAAATAAATAGTTATCTTCGTTAAGAGGACCATAATTTGAGTTTGACATTGTGTGTCACTGTTTGGAAATGTCAATTAAAACGATAACTCAAAAGTACTGAGATGAACATATGAAATATACCAATGGTTTGCGTACATGCAGGGCAGGCCGCTGTGAAGCGGTGGGGGGGGGGGCATGCAGGCGAGCCATGTGCCCCCCCCCCACCCCCCTCCACACTTTTGTTGCTATCCTCAAAACATGCATGGCTGCACGTTAAGACGTCACCGGTGGCAAGCGTCGCCCACCCCCCCCTTCCCCCACCATCCCTTCCCCCACCGTTTTTATTTTGCCTCCGACAGTGATGCACGGCATATTCATGGACCAGATTCATGGAGGCGCCAAGGTCAAGGTCATGCAGCCAGTGCACAGGTAAATTATAAATACCGCGAGAAGTGTCGCTTGTCGGTTTATGTCTTTTAACAACTTGTGTGCTGGTGTTATGACCAGTGAGGAGGGTACAAACTCGGTGTGGGTGTATTGGTACATGGTGTCGGCCAGGGGCTTGGTAATATGAGCGTGCATTGTGATGAGCAGTGGATCCGTCCACAGCGCTTGTGGCTGGCCTGATGTATCACTGAGTGACCAGTCGCTAATAGGGCTGTACAGTCACTTCGGGATCTTATCGAGACCCCACGAGACAGGGATATCTATGCTCTACGTCAATACCTAGCATCAACGGCCTGTACGTGCTGCCTACCTTCCGGTTGTTTGCCTTCACTCGCCTCACACACAAGATCGGCTAAAGCTGTCATTGGAAGCACAAATAACCACTGAAGTTATATGTGCATATCCGAATTATAACCACCCGAGTAGATTTATGTAATGTATGAGCGGTTAGACAGTTGATAAACCAGAATGCGGTTGTCTCATGAGTGACTGTCAGCGTCAGGCGATCTAACGTGCTGCGCGGGGTTTTTCCATGTCGTATGACGTAATAATCATCATGACGCGCGTGTCTGCGCGCGGTATCTATGGTTACGTAACAACGCTCCTTATATGGACTGAGCAGGTGAGGACAATGGTGCTCCGTTTGTCGTAGAACTGTAAACATCGATGATTTGGCTCAAAATACAACGCTTCCAACAGTCTCATCGAACGGACCACATGCATTATGGAGAGATAAAGGTCTTATCTTAAATTATATTATGATTTTATAGTTAGCCATGCCTGGACCAAAGCAAACAAAAAATAGCTTCACACCCACTCGATTCTTCACGCACAAACCGCGCAGCCTGCCGGTTCCAAATACTAAAACGTTGACTACAATGAGTGTGAGTCACGCAGTTGCAGCAAGGCACCAGCGTGATGCGCACTCGTTCTAAGAGCACGTGTTTTTTCGTTGGTCCCCAAAAGACCGAAACCGGAAATAGAACCCGCGAGAACTGTACAGCCCTATTCCAGTCAAGAGCATATGGCAAGCCAAAGTGGACTTTATTAGAGTATTTGCACATATGTCTAAATATGTGCACATATCTTTAAGTAATTAAAGATATCTTCAAATAATTGAACATATCTCCTAATATTTTAAGATATGTGCAAATGACTTAAAGATATCCTTAATTCATTTAAAGATATATTTAATTCATTTAAAGACCTCTCTAAATCGCCGTGCTTATGCTTAGTATTTGCACATATCTCTAAATTATTAAAAGATAACCGTAATTCAAGCCTATTTAGAGATATTGTAAATCAATTACTGTTATCTTTAAATCATTTAAATCTTTAAATCATTCTTTAATCATTTAAAGATATCTTTAATTCATTTAAAGATATATTTAATTCATTTAAAGATATATCTAATTATTTTAAAGATATATCTAATTCATTTAAAGATATCTTTAAATAAATTAATGTTATCTTTAATTCAATTGTAGATAACAGTAAATCAAATAAAAATATCTCTAAATGAAATACTGAACTGTCTAAATCGAATTACAGATATCAGTAATTGCCTTGCTTGCCACCGCAATAACAATCAGATTTAAATTGCCAAACCGGGAAATAAACAATAAAATCAAGTTCAACTAATTTGCTCCAGATAGGGAAATTATTACCAAGTCAAGGAGGGGGGTCGATGTGGGGAATTGGAGTGGGGAGTCGAGGTTGGATTTTATGCAAGGGATTCGATGTAGGGGTTGTGGTTGGCTATTAGCATTTTAATCAGGTAGACTGGCTTTTAGCGATTTAGCAGTAAATCATGAATTGCCTAACAATAATTTACTTTTTTTGTTGTTCATAATTCACACTGGATTTATGATATGTGTGTTTCAGTGAAGCCGTTCAGTCACTACGGGATTTGGCTCCCGTATCCTGTGTATTTTGCGACCACGCAGCGCTGCATGGCACGTCCAACGAATGCGTGCAAAAGACAAGCTGGCGAGGCTGCTGTGTGGTAGCTTTGAAGGTGTCCACAAATTCATTTTGACTGTCATTCATATTGGGGATAGAACTCATATTTACCATATAGTAAGACTGACACATAAGAGTACAGAAAGGGTATGCCACTCTCTTTCTAACAAATAATTTTTTTTCCATATTTACTTCTAAATGACTGCTACAGGAATATGATATGCAACTAATCAAAACCCGTACCTTGTAGGTGCCAATTTGCATGTAAACGAGCGGTGCAATAAGGAACTGTATATATAGCCCTGAAGAACCCAGGCCAGGGAGGGTAGAGCGGTTTGGTGCTATCGCGGTAAGTTGGTGTTTTGACAATAAGGTCACAACTAGGCCTACATGTCATATTGTTAAAACCAAATAAAAAGAGAGACCGGGGGGGGGGGGGAGGGGGGCGCGCGTTTGCCTTTTTGGGGTATGTAATGAAATACATGGGGGGCAGGCTGTACAAAGGGGGGCCCCTACAAAAGAGGGGGGATCCACATAAAAGACACGCCCCCCAACCTCCCCGGGATTGCTTGTTATTTCTTTGTATATAAACGGCACATTGGTCTCACGTACGTACCTCGCTGACGAGGTTCCCCGCGCCGGGACCCATATCATACCGCCATTCGGAGCACGCCACGAGCCCTCCGGATCCAGAATCCTGCACCACCCTGGACAGCTGCGACCCAGAAGAATTATAATTCTCATCCGGGCACAAATCCGCGAAATCTACTTCTGACGCCAACTTGGACACATTGACGTTGTAACGGACGCAATGGTCATACGGTCCCAGGGAATTCAAGGTCACATTTTCCGGATCAACGACGAGAATCTTCCTCGGGGAGGTCAAGGCCGCCAGTTGATCCCATGAGCAATTTCCAGAGGTCACGATCACATTTTCGAGATCGGGATTACGGCAGCGCACCGTCTGCGGGGTGGACGCCAGAAAGAGAGGCGCCAGCGTCTGGAATCCTATGAAGAACTGTTCCAGTGCCAGGATTATCACGACCAGGATCTGGAAGCGACCCAGCTCGCCGATGTGCTGAGTCAGCAGTTCGTCGAACTTCATGGCGACAAACTTTTGAGTTGATAACGTTTGTAATACAGACACAGAAATTAACCGATTAAAATTGGTACAAGATGGTATACAATGACGATGCTTTCATCTCGATAATGATCCCAATGTAAATGTATATCACTGGCTGGTATCATCAGTGTTAAATGTGTAGTCGATGACTGTACAATGACAATATACCGATCCAGGCTGTCAATCATTCACTGACGTCACTGTTGCTTTCATCCAATCATGTACTGGTGAAAATAGGTCTGCCATGTGCGTTATGTCAGACGAACAAGTCGGACAAACAAAGCAGCAGGTCACTTTCTTGTCAATTTCAGCGATGAATACTTCTCACTTGTACCTACCATCAGCTAAGATTGTCAACTTCGGCCAACAATAGAGATGTCTGTCTCACAGGCAGCTCTTGCCTCTGTCGTCGCTTCGAGGCGTACTGGTTACAATGAACTTCCGCTGCGTGAACACACAATTTAATGTACCAGAGGTATAGAAGGCCACAAGAGTAAACAGGCGGAGCTACGGGTGAGGAAGGGCGGGGGTGGGGGGGGAGGGGGGGGCGAGGGAGGTTGATTAAAACATGCGTTTAAGTGCAGACAGTAGAAGTGGTGGTGGGGCAGTCATAGCCCCAGTTCTGTGCATGCTCATTGGACGGGTAAATATGGTCTATATGAATATGGTCTATGAAATTACGCACGTACGTACGTGCGTACGGCTAGCTACCCCTCTGGGTTCGCTTGCTCGTGGCGAAATAGTAACTCAGAGAAAAAGACGGTGAAACAAGTTCATCATCCTCCATTTACCTTGCCAACAAACGAATTGATAAAAACACGCCAGGCCCTCTGAAACGCTTCACCGAGGAAAAGAACAAATAAAATGGTTTCAAAGCTGTCGCTAGGTGGGCGTGTTTGAGTGGTGGGGGTGGGGCAGTGTTCAGAGAATGGCGCTTTCTCGATGACGTACAATTTGCTAAGGTACAGAAAAAGTGCGGCGTCACGCCAAGATACCCTCAACGTTTTGTTTGGCTGCTCTACGTTTTGCTCTTGTCTGCTCTATTTCTTCAGTCACGTTTGAAGCTTCACCCGGTCTCCAGTTGCGTTAACAGTAACTACATTCATTTTGTTAAAGTGTGTGTAAATTTCAATTTTTGGCTAGAAACATAACATCCTGCACTGATGTATGAATAATTGTTAAAGTCAAATCACCGTATTTCTTACAAGTATATGGTTTCTGTGCTTGCTTTAGACATATTTATTATTCCCTACCATCGGGACTATACATAAACTACATATGCATAATAAATGGTTTAATAACTTATTAATTAATAATAAATAACTATTCGCTGTATCCGTGTACAAATGGTCCCATTCTGCAGTGTCAAGCTAGCACTGCTGGTTTAACTAATTGCGGACGAGTGAAACCCGAAACTCTACTGAGACTGCATGTGTGATATTTTACAATTAGAGATGGTGTGAGTGTCTTTACGGTCTTAATTTCTTCTCGTGTTGTTAATCTAATTATTTCTAAACTTAATTTTGACAACCTCAACTGGGTGTTCGTTCCGAGATTGGTCTTAAGTTAACACGTGGTGGCGAAGGCGCCACTGAGGCGAAACGAGGTGGTTAAGTTTCAATGATTTATTAAACACTCAAAAACTTAATAAGACACACTATAGTCACAACTCCGATAACGGTGTGTCACTTACCTGGCAGCAGTTGGCTGCCAGCCCCTTGCTCCGCAGGGCGGTGAATAAAACTGAAATCCCTCCTAGCTGGCTAGCTAAAGCCCGTCCTCCCGCAACGCCGCTGACTGACTAACTTAAAACTCAACTCAAGCGGTGACATCACCGCTGTGGTTGCTATAGTAACCCACGCGCGCAAACTACAGTATGGCGCAAAAGTATTGGACCTAAAATACCGCATTTCCCCTCCCTTTAAAACGTTCGCCCTCGCACGACTAAACCCAAATCACTAATAATATGACAGCGAATTTGAACCATTATAAACCCAAAGCAAACATGATGTCATATAACCTGAAAATTACCAGCAATGACCACACATAAAAAAAACTGCTATATCAGCGTTAACACCAAAACAACACACAGTTACACAATAGCCGTTTCCGGCAAAGCCTGTATCGTTCCACGACGCAGAGTTGTCACTGGGTCACCGATGTGGCCGACCGCGAAGTGATTCCGTGCTGGCGCCCGGGCCTCGTTACGAGGCTCCACGGCAACACGGCATTGAGGCCACTACATGTTAACGCCAAGCGCGCCGAGGACGCCGCTGAAGCTGTCACAAATGCCGGCTGGGCTGGATCTGACACGACCAAAGTTCAGTTTCGGCCACCGCAGCAGCCAGGATGTCCGCTGCTGTAGCGACCACAGGTAGCGACGTCGTCATGGATGTCATCGCCATCCGGGCAGCCGGTGACTGTCGCAGCTGCAGTAGCAGCCGCGGACGCCGATGATACGGCGGACGCCGATGATACGGCGGACGCCGATGTTGTCGCGGACGCCGATGTTGTCACCGATGTTGTCGCGGACGCCGATGCTGCCGCCGATGTTGTCGCGGACGCCGATGCTGCCGCGGACGCCGATGATGGCGGTGAAGCCGCCGATGTCTGCCGTAAGTTTGGCCGATGAAGCCGCGCTCACCGATTTTACCGGTGACGCCGCCGATGCTGGTGCCTGGGACGCCGCTCTTGTGTAGGGGGCCGAGGCTGCCGTTAGTTCGGCCGATGATGCCGCGGTCACCGATGATGCCGGTGACGCCGCTGATGCTGGGCCTGGGACGCCACTCTTGTGTAGGGGGCCAAGGCTGCCGTTAGTTCGGCCGATGATGCCGCGGTCACCGATGATACCGGTGACGCCCCTGATGCTGAAGACGCTGCTGATACGGTGGCCGCCGATGCTGCCGCGGATGCTGCTGGGGCTGCCGTCAGATCGGCATGCAGTAGCGCTCTTCTGGCGCTCTGTGTTGTCCCGCCAAGCTCTTCAGCAGGCAGCCGTTGAACGAGTGAGGTCATCCAGGCCACATTGGCCCACACTTCCTCACGACACAAGCACTAGGTATTGGTGTGGTCATCAACCGTACACTGACACATGACACACAGGTTCTCAGATGTTACACCTTGGTAACCACAAGCGACTTAATCAACAGGTCATAATTTATAACCAATTTACTCCATAAGGATAGTTTAAACTAGGTTAATAGTCTACTCCCTAAAATGCTGAAAAAGCCCACAAATTTTCTATAGCAGCTACAACAAAGTATCTAAAGATATCCCAATAAACCACACCCGTAATCACTGGTAACTTTTATCAGATAGAAATTCACCAAAATCCGCCCCTGCGATACATTGACACAAACACACACTGTGGACGTAACTCCCCTGCTAGCCTAACCTGAAAATCAGACGTTAATGTCGTGACAGTCTGAAGGATCGACACTAACGTCTGAAATCATAGGCCTTGGGCGCTGTTCACAAAATCTATGTGACCACCTTGAATAAAGTCCTCACTTGGCAGCCACCAAAAAATTGATTTTTTCCCTTCTTTAATCTTAATGGAAGCTTGGGGAGACGAGATTCAAGGTCTTACACGCAAGATTACTCCGTAAACTTTCTTTCGGGTGGTGACGCCTATCGTGTCGTTGGGCCCTAAAAATAACATGCATGTGTGATATTTTACAATAAGGTACTTAGCGACTGATGGCGTAACTACCAGAGGGGAACAAACTGGCTTTGCGTACCGACTCTCAACACACGGCTCGGCATACCCAGACCGTATGCGGCTTGTCATCAAGGGCGTATAGGCGTAAAATGTAACGTTTTGAGACAAAGTATTAGAAATATCATGAACAAGACATTGAAGGGAGAATCTTGATGTGACATAGATCTAACTGCACAAATACTCCATCTTGTGATTACGCAGACGGTCTGATGAGAAACAGTGGCCGTGAATGGGAGCGTCGCGTGTTGCAATGGACGCACAGTGGGGGTGGGGTGTATTTAGATCTATTTATTTGGTAAAATGTACTGCATTAAATAAACCCTCAGGCATCAGACATGACTAAGACTTTGAGCTACAAACTGAACTATCATTCATTTGACAACATGCTTCATGCATGCAAATGACGCTGCAGGCTGTTCCATTTATTGCATCCCCACCTCAAGTACTCGTATCCGTTTAACACATATAACACATATAGTAAACGTCTTCGAAGGGGGAGATATAGCACTTGCATAAGCAGCGCTGATCTAGCGGGGGCCTGGGGCCGCCCCCGCCCCGTGACCGCCGTATATATGATTGATCGTGCTTGTTCATTAAAATACTGTGACCGGCCATACTCTATATATCCCCCCCCCCCACCCCCCAGGGTATTAGCCAGAGACCCGCCTGCCCGCCGGAGGGGCAGGCAGTTTCAATTTGGGCGGGCCGATTTTGATTTTGGCGGGCACTTAGGTGCTGTTTACCCTCCCAACAAGGGCCCTTTGATCAGGAAGTTTAGAAGAAAATGCGACCTGATGGGTTCCTGTGCCCTCTTCTAATTAGTACACCTTGGTGTATTAATATCTTTGGTGCACAGTGAAGACTTTTGTTCTTAAAAAGACACATTTTTGGCTGGCAAAAAATAATTTCTGGCTAATACCCTGTCCCCCGCCCTCCCTCCCCAAACTTTGTCGAAGATCTCTGCATCCCATTCAACATCGCCCCCTCCGCTCGAGTCGCCCGCTTTACAACACCCTGGATCAGCCCGCGTGGACGGTGAGGAACATGGGAGGCAAAATATGTTGATAATCCGGCGGCAAGGAGGGAGGAGGTGGAGCAGAATGAGTGGAGGGGATTATTATAAAAATCTGGTTGGGCGGGGGGCCCCTGGGTGCCTTGTGATGCCTGAGAGAGCGGACATTTCTCATGAAAAAAATATCATATGGACTATGGATGAAAACGATACCCCTATGTAACAGATATTTCTGACGAAAAAGATGCCCTTTTGAGCGAAAATTATCGTCCATTTATAGAGCGGGTTTGCCAAGAAAAAAGAATAAATCGAGCGGTGTCTGCATGGAGCGGCGACGATACAGCCGGTCCGGCAATGAAACACAGATTCCGACAGATTTTGATTTTAGAGTGAAAAATTGGGGCTTTACCGTGGAACCTTCCCAAACCCAGCATGGTATTAAGTACCCCCCACCCCCCATGGTCCTCCACTGTCCCGTCCTTGCCAGGTTTGGCACTGGTCCTGAAACAACTACAAATTTTCCCTTTATGTTACCTGCCGCAGCCCGGACCATCGGCGAACGCAAACCCGCCAAAATGTGACCAAAAATACTTAAGTCACAATTTTAATGGATTTTGTTATCCAAGCTGACAGTCTTGCCATCAATTTTAGATTTCTTAATTACATTTTGTAGTAGAAGTGCCAAACGTAGCAGTTTTCGGCCCAGTGGTTCGGTGTTTCACCGTGAACACAAGGCTGAGAGGCGACGCGGGAAGTCAGTTTGTTCCCCTCTGGTAGTTTCCCGTTCATTCGCTAGGTGGCGAAATCCAATATGGCGGCGGAACGTGAAAGGGGCTTATTAGAGATGGTGTGAGTGTCTTTACGGTCTTTTTTTCTTCTCGTTTTGTTAATCTAATTATTTCTAAACTTAATTTTGACAACCCCAACTGGGTGTTCGTTCCGAGATCGGTCTTAAGTTAACACGTGGTGGCGAAGGCTGAGGCGAAACGAAGTGGTTAAGTTTCAATGATTTATTAAACACTCAAAAACTTAATAAGACACACTATAGAGTATAGTCACAACTCCGATAACGGTGTGTCACTTACCTGGCAGCAGTTGGCTGCCAGCCCCTTGCTCCGCAGGGCGGTGAATCCAACTGAAATCCCTCCTAGCTGGCTAGCTAAATATCCCGTCCTCCCGCAACGCCGCTGACTGACTAACTTAAAACTCAACTCAAGCGGTGACATCACCGCTGTGGTTGCTACAGTAACCCACGCGCGCAAACTACAGTATGGCGCAAAAGTATTGGACCTAAAATACCGCACATGTATTATCAAAGACTTAAACGGATCTGTTTATTCGTCTTACGCCAAAACACTCATTCTGAGTTTAATCAGGTACCATCCATGAATAAATTAATCCCATAGTCACTGATTAGTGTTGTGTTTGGATTTTGGAATATAGAGGCCGACACAGACCGGTCTTAATTCACATTCAAGATAGGAATGAGATCACATGGAAAGCAGATAACAAAATAGATTGAGAGACCAGGGAATAACACATGCTGTATCAACGCCACACTGCGTGGCGGCCTCAGATAGCAAATGAAATCAAAGCCAAACAGTTTAGTGGATTATTATGTCGAAATATGGAAACGATTTACACGCGGTTACCGCAAGATGCCTCCGAGAAACATGGCACTAGTCCCTCCCAGTACGAAGCGTTTCTGATGCCTCTGTTTACATGCTTGATCTGTCTTCTATGCCACCTAGGCTTTTCTGACTTGATCCTCAAAACGATTATTCATCAAATTACATTGTAAGGATTTAATAACAAGGAAGTCGTGAAGCAAACACTTTATTGACATATGATCAAAGTTACTTTTTCACATACGATATATCTAATGCGGAGTAGAATAAAGATAAACATTGTCTCACTACCGACTTAACAGCTCAAAAAATTGTGAACCTCTTGAATAGTTAAATAATATATTTAATTATACTTATTACTGTTTACAATCCAAAGGGCATTGTATATTTTATTGTAGTATAGCCCATATATTAGTTACTTTTAATATTTTACAGGGGTTCACAGTTAACCTTACCATATCATACCTTATCATACACATGTATTCGTCCAAATTTGCAGATAGTTAAATTTAAACCATCGGTGAACAGTTTTGCATTAACTTGCCAAAATTCGGGCCTAAAGATAAGCATATTGTAGCGCCCAAGCGGCTCTTGGGGTTTACCGAAAATTCCCGCGGTTTGAGTTGTGGTTGAGTTGTGTTTCGATTCAGCCGGGCGTTGTTACTGAATTGGGTGTATGGGTGTAAACGTATGGAATCGCTCGGGTTGAAGAAATACTAGGGTCTGTTCTTTGGCAATGGCGATGTATTCCCTCAATAACACATAGTGAAGGTCAAACACTAAGGACTCGAAGGGTACATCCCAGTCATTTTTCCGATTAGGTTGAGTATTGTGGCGATCTGCGTTTCTTCTGACACCACTCTATTTTTTTATTCGCTGGCATACGACGTCAAAACAGAGAAAACGTACTTCATCTTTCTTTTTGGTTGTTTATTTCCATGGCAAAGATCATTCCAATGTACAGCGTTATCAACAGCTCTCTTTTCTCTTCATTTCTCTTTCTTTCTCCCCCCTCCTGGTCAAGATCCCAACCCTTATATATGGGATCGGCCAAGAACCCCTCTACCCCCCAATACTGTTGAGGGGACCACCCCGGCAACCTCAGGGTCTCCCGCCACCCCCCGCTAAAGCTGAGGGGATCACCCCGGCACCCTCAGGGTTTCCCCCACCCCCGCTAACGCTGAGGGGACCACCCCGGCAACCTCAGGGTTCCCCCCCCCCCCCAACCAGCCATAGGAGGACTTGGGCCCACTGCGGTCCGGATCCCGCCACCCCCTTCCTACGCTGAGGGGACCACCCTGGCAACCTCAGGATCCCCGCCACCCCCTACCAGCCCGCGTTGACTCGGTCGGGCGCGGTCGTGACCCCTTGCTCACCACCCCTTCCTAGCTGAGGGGACCACCCTAGCAACGGCAAGGTTCACTCCACCCCCCCCCCCCCCCCCCCCCCTGCCTTCGCACGCTCACTCAGCGCGCTGTTTATCCCTCTATATGGTTTGTTCCTAACTTGCTAAGTTTCGCTATCTAAGTTCCTAACAGTCTCCCCATAGTGCTTAGGGTGTCCCATCTAGAGAAGTTATAGGCTGTCATGCCGACTAGGCTGAGTATTTCTCAGTTGGACAATCATTATCATGTCTGATGTGTCACTCACCGCTGCTGGTCCCAAGTGGCTTCCCCAGAGATCGTTATCCCTCTGCCCTAACTCGGCTCAGCACGGCTATTTATAGGTGCGCGACGAGGTCACGTGACGACTCAAGCACTTTTCTAGCTCAAGGAAGTTTTTAGGAAACTGCTTGAGCTCCGTGATATATTACACACTTAAAGCCTCTTAAAGAGGTTACCTTGCAGACAACACATCAGAATACATAAGCGAGTATAACCAGGTAAGATTCTAGACTGCCATCGTTGCGTTATCATGCTGAATTATAGAAATGCATGTCCAAACTCTTGCTAAACAGTACCGGCCCCCATTATCGCCCACCCCAAAGCACTTGTCAACAACTACAATCCCGCTAACCCTGATCGATCTAAGTCATTTCGTCTGCATTGCTTCTGCGAAACATGTCTTAAATATTAGAAACATTGTATTCGTTTCAATATGTTAAACCTAATAAATTCGTATTGTTTTCGTAACAGTGACATATTTCTTTCTTACATACCGACATTTGTTCATAAGTGTCTATCCAACTTTTCCTATGAATGTTTCCCAGTAACAGGTGAAACACTTGATAATGATGTCTAACGAATGCCTGAGGCCCCACTCTTACTCGTGTGGTGCCTGGAGTCAGCTATGTCAGTGAACTATTACCACGGAGACAACAAGATGAGTTGTGCTAGGCGTCGAACCGTACTGTATTCCTCCGCAGGCAGACTTTGAGGGATAATGCATTCCTGCGCAGACACACTTTGAGCGATGATGTATTCCTCCGCAGACACTTGCTGACAGGCTGTACCGTCTTGTTATCCTCTGCTGACAGACTGTACCGCGTTGTATTCCTCTGCTGACAGACAGACTGTACCGTGTTGTATTCCTCTGCTGACAGACTGTACCATGTTGTATTCCTCTGCCGACAAACTGTACCGTGTTGTATTCCTCTGCTGACAGACAGACTGTACCGTGTTGTATTCCTCTGCTGACAGACTGCACCATGTTGTATTCCTCTGCCGACAAACTGTACCGTGTTGTATTCCTCTGCTGACAGACAGACTGTACCGTGTTGTATTCCTCTGCTGACAGACTGTACCATGTTGTATTCCTCTGCCGACAAACTGTACCGTGTTGTATTCCTCTGCTGACAGACAGACTGTACCGCGTTGTATTCCTCTGCTGACAAGACTGTACCGTGTTGTATTCCTCTGCTGACAGACTGTACCGTGTTGTATTTCTCTGTTGACAGACTATACCGTGTTATATTCCTCTGCTGACAGACTGTACCGTGTTGTATTCCTGTGCTGACACAGACTGTACCGTGTTGTATTCCTCTGCTGACAGACAGACTGTACCGTGTTGTATTCCTCTGCTGACAGACTGTACCGTGTTGTATTCCTCTGCTGACAGACTGTACCGTGTTTTATTCCTCTGCTGACAGACTGTACCGTGTTGTATTCCTCTGCTGACAGACAGACTGTACCGTGTTGTATTCCTGTGCTGACAGACTGTACCGTTTTGTATTCCTCTGCTGACAGACTGTACCGTGTTGAATTCCTCTGCTGACAGACTGTACCGTGTTGTATTCCTCTGCTGACAGACTTTACCGTGTTGTATTCCTCTGCTGACAGACTTTATCGTGTTGTATTCCTCTGCTGACAGAGTGTACCGTGTTGTATTCCTGTGCTGAGACAGACTGTACCGTGTTGTATTCCTCTGCTGACAGACTGTACCGTGTTGTATTCCTCTGCTGACAGACTGTACCGTGTTATATTCCTCTGCTGACAGACTGTACCGTGTTGTATTCCTGTGCTGACACAAACTGTACCGTGTTGTATTCCTCTGCTGACAGACAGACTGCACCGTGTTGTATTCCTGTGCTGAGACAGACTGTACCGTGTTGTATTCCTCTGCTGACGGACTGTACCGTGTTGTATTCCTCTGCTGACAGACAGACTGCGCCGTGTTGTATTCCTCTGCTGACAGACAGACTGTACCGTGTTGTATTCCTTTGCTGGCAGACTGTACCGTGTTGTATTCCTCTGCTGACAGACTGTACCGTGTTGTATTCCTCTGCTGACAGAGAGATTGTACCGTGTTGTATTCCTCTGCTGACAGACAGACTGCACCGTGTTGTATTCCTCTGCTGACAGACAGACTGTACCGTGTTGTATTCCTGTGCTGACAGACTGTACCGTGTTGTATTCCTCTGCTGACAGACAGACTGTACCGTGTTGTATTCCTCTGCTGACAGACTGTACCGTGTTGTATTCCTCTGCTGACAGACTGTACCGTGTTGTATTCCTCTGCTGACAGACTGTACCGTGTTTTATTCCTCTGCTGACAGACTGTACCGTGTTGTATTCCTCTGCTGACAGACAGACTGTACCGTGTTGTATTCCTGTGCTGACAGACTGTACCGTTTTGTATTCCTCTGCTGACAGACTGTACCGTGTTGAATTCCTCTGCTGACAGACTGTACCGTGTTGTATTCCTCTGCTGACAGACTTTACCGTGTTGTATTCCTCTGCTGACAGACTTTATCGTGTTGTATTCCTCTGCTGACAGAGTGTACCGTGTTGTATTCCTGTGCTGAGACAGACTGTACCGTGTTGTATTCCTCTGCTGACAGACTGTACCGTGTTGTATTCCTCTGCTGACAGACTTTACCGTTTTGTATTCCTCGGCGGACAGACCTTGAACCGTGTCGGGAGCCGCTATATTATTGGAGCCCCGATCTCCACTGCTTCGATATCATTTGCTTCGTAGGCAATGTCCAGGGAGTTGGTGTACCACAGGGCCACGGCCACCGGCGACTTCGGACTTCGGAGACAAAGTATGGGGAATAATCGCGAGATTATCAGAGCTGTTCTTCACGGTCACACGATATACTTTTTCATGTGAGGAGAAGGATTTGGGGAACTAAATAGCGCATCGATGTGTATGGAGAGAAACAACAATGTTCACATGTGAGAACATGTGAGCAAAAATAGTAGAAAATGTCCGGCTTGCATGTACAGTTTTGCCGTGCATACCTATATAACTTGCATCGAATTATATCAGATGGCCTGTTTACACAAAAGAATGGCTTGATTTGTGACTAGTAGCGATGTCGAAGCATTATTCTTTATTAAGCTTGCGATGTTCCTGGTCCTGGTTCAGCTCCGCAATGCGCTGCCGGGCGATGCGCTCGAAAACTTGCTTCATCCTGGGATGCTCGTCAAGCACCTCGTTGAAGTTGGCCTTCGTCAGACAGTACATGTCGCAAATCTCGACGGCCACAATAGACGCCACGCGGCGCTCTTCCAGCAGCAACGCTATCTCTGCGGCGGCAAGTGACAGGCTATGGATATGTACGACACAATAATCGGATGATTACTAGATTCGTGTGTACAAGGCCACGCATTAATACTGAGTAGATTAAAAAATAATCACATTTCCCTCTTGCTAACCTCATAATGTACGGATAATCAGAAGCCGGTATTCATAAACGTTTTTGCAGATAGATCTACATCAATTTCCCCAAAACGCCCAAATTTCGAGACGAAACAAAAAACACCAGTGCAGCCCCACGAAGTTCGCTTCGTTATTAAAGAGCTAGTTTGACAGGCATTACTGAGGCTCAGCCGTGCCTCTATTGGTCTATCCCATTAGTGATAGAATTTTTGTTACGCTTTTTGTTACGATATCACGTTGATATTGTTTGCGTTATGATTGTTATGAATATATGTGTGACTGTCTTGTATGCCTGACGTTATGAATGATCCGTTAATTGTAAGTTCGCTAGGAGGCGGTAGTATTAATTCATCGCGCTTGATATACAAACAATAAACCCCGGCCTCAGTCACTAGACAGCCGGCAACCTACACGGACGTCTCCGGTTATTCGTGGCCTTACCATATATTTTGAACACTTTTAACAGTTTAGACAGCATAAATAGACAACCAATTACAACGTAAGCATCGTAGAAACCATGAATTGCATATATGCCATGTAGAGATTGTTCATATAAAATTTGGCACATATCACTTTCCAAACAATTTCTCCCAGTGGACGCTAAAGCAGTAGCTTACCTCCGAAGTAGGCGCCATCGTTTAGTGTGTTGAGCACCTGTGTTTGATTGACACGGACTTCCACTTTGCCGTGTTCTATGAAGTACATGCTGTCGCCCTTGTGACCTAAATGAACCGAAAAAACGCACCTTCAACAAAATGTGAAATAGCTTATCAACCATGCATAGGTTCTGGAAGGGGTAAATGGCGACACGCGACACAGGCATATTTGAAAAATCGACATTCGACACTGACTGCCAAATTCCGACACTGAGGATCTGAGAAAGCGACACCGACAACATTTTGGAAAAAAACGACATTGAACTTAGCCAAAACGCGACACTGAACGTCGTAAAAAATCTAAAATCTTCACTGGGAATGTAGAAAAATCGACACTGGTCACTGGACCCCCCCACCCCCCCTTCCAGACCCCTAACAATAATAACGTCCAGAATGTGAGAAATAGCTAAAACAAAAGTGAAATGGAGTAATATTGTAAAACACAAATTTTGGTCATGTGTTATATTAAAAAATATTTAAGCAGATACAATAAATTGATCTTAAGCAGATACAATAATTTCATTTCTAGGAAAAATATAATTCAACATGACTAACCCGACTAAATTACTACATCCCCCGGGAAGAATACTTGGAACTGCAGCCGACATATAATCTCGTAGAGGAAGTCCGATGGCGAGCTGGACAGGAACGGCACCTTTTCTACCAAATTCTTGCAATTATGCAAGAGGATTTGCTGTGGAAAAAGGGATTGAAACAAACTGACGGAATCTTAACACCGGGATACAGCTAGCAAAGTTGTTGAAAGAACGTTTGAGGAACCATTCCATGGAAGCTTGTTTCCACACTTCTAGCAGTTTCGAATAGTTGAGAAACAGCCGATAAACAAGTGAGACGCGGTCACGTTATTATGAGCCGTGTGACATTTCCTTGATCACATAAAAAGGATTAACTGCCGTGGCTTCACACATGCCAAGGTGAATTACTAGCGCCAATTATTGGGTCACCCGGTACTAGTTCAGGGGCGGATCCAGGAATTTTAAGAAAAAAGTGGGTGGGGGGATACTTGTGAGCGTAGTATTCCAGGACTCGCTGCTGGGTCCTGACGGGCACTCGATTAAATTTCATGTACTGCTTCACCTGTGAAACCTGAGTTACATGTCCATGGTACAATGGTACCAGTTGTGTAATAAGTGATGTACAAGTAAATGTGATGGTGCATTTACAGACCGCTTGCAAAACTTGAGAGCATTATGTACATGTGTCACGTATATATGTATTTTTAAATGTTTAAAGAGAATAAAAGAGAAAGAGATAAAGAGAATAAAGGCGCAAGGATTCTTTCATGCGACGGATACAAAAATGTCATGAGAAGCGCACATTAAACGTGATTATAATGAGGGCTGATACACATAAAATTACGATCGTCTTCGACGACTCTATGTATATAAATATATAAATACTCTGCCCATTCAAAGCCGAATTGTTGGGCGATAATTCGAATTAGTAACCTAATCTATAGTGTAAAACGCGAATTTGCTTGCCAGTTATTTTTACCTTCTCTTCATATTTCCTGCCTGAAGAGTCGATGGTCATAATGAGAGCAGACATGTTGCCGACGAAGAGGGCGTAGAAGGTGGCACCGGTCGTCATGCTGATAATGACCACCCAGGTGTCTGTCAGCGACTGGGGCGGTTCGTAGCCGTAGCCGATGCTCAGCATGTGCGACAGGGCGCGGAACAGGGAGGCCGAGTACTTGGCCCACGGCGTCGTCGTGTTATAGGTGATAGGTACGCGTTGAAGTATCCCCTCTGTATTAATTAACATCCCTCCCACCTCTGAGGTTGTGCCGCTTATCGGTACGCGTTGAAGTCTCCCCTCTGTGTTAACATCCCTCCCACCTCTGAGGTTGTGCCGCTCATAGGTACGCGTTGAAGTATCCCCTCTGTATTAATTAACACCCCTCCCACCTCTGAGGTTGTGCCGCTTATAGGTACGAGTTGAAGTCCCCCCTCTGTATTAACATCCCTCCCACCTCTAAGGTTGTGCCGCTCATAGGTACGCGTTGAAGTATCCCCTCTGTATTAATTAACACCCCTCCCACCTCTGAGGTTGTGCCGCTTATAGGTACGAGTTGAAGTCCCCCCTCTGTATTAACATCCCGCCCATCTCTGAGCTTGTGCCGCTTATAAGTGGTACGCGTTGAAGTCTCCCCTCTGTATTAATTAACATCAAATATCGCCTGCTTTAGTTACTATTTAGTCCTCTGGGATACCGGTGATATTAATTTTCGCCTACTTAGATTTACATTACTGCTCTACAACATCAATGTCTTTGGGCCAACCATTTCTCGTAGCATATTGTCTGCTAACCATTCTTCGTTATTTTCCCTTCGCCAACGATTCGGTGAGGCCTTCCCCTCTGGCGTAGTGGCGATTTAAAACAGGGGCCGTATTCATAATCGCCACTTAGGCTACGCCGCTATACTTAGCGTTAAGTGGAAGATTTGGCGAGCGATTATCGGGTTCAAAATACATAAGTAGTCACCCAAGAAGCGGATTTTCTGAATTAGGAAAGCGCTAAAATTATATTGATGAAGATTTCTTAATCATGAGCACCACCACAACGAGCTGGTGAGGCTAAGACGAAAACGCACATTTCGTGCGTAACTTACGAGGGGATTATGAATACGGCCCCTAAACACTAGGCCTCAGATCAATAGGTCCTGAGTCCTAATCCGATCCCGGGCACCTAATCTGGGGCATGTTCCATCCATTCCTCCTTGACCCACTTTAGCCCTTTGTGTGCGCAAAAGCGGTTTAAAAAAACACCAATTCGTTCATTCATTCATTCATTTATTCATATTCGTCCCCGATTCAGGTCAGTTTTTTTGGCGCCACGATTTTCCTGTTGTCGCTGTCGTCTGCCATGACAGTGCTGGTGATGAAGCTGCACTTCAGCGGCGAGCACGGGGGCCGCGTCCCCCCCTGGCTCAGGAAACTGGTTCTCGTGTGTCTGGCCAGAGTCGTACGCAAGGGGAAGACTGCCAACGAGAACTACGCCAGACGGGCAAGTTGAAACGTGGGACTAGTATAGGCTTAAATCAACGGCTTTGATGTTCTAGTGTTCTCAAGTCGTATCCTTGAAGTGTTCGTGCCACGATTTTGTCTTGCTCAAGGTTATCTTGGTTTAGGGAACATAAACAAATAACAATATGTTTTAATGGGAGTTAACATTTTTTATTTCACGATATCCCTACAAACGCGTTCGTCAAAGTAGCAAATGTGAGGTCCGGCGGGTCTATTTCTGGGAGCATTGCATCTGAGCGTTATTTGAAAATGCACCAATGATGTCACAAGTGACAGGTGAGCTTTGATGCAGTGCGTAGACATCTGTTGTCGAGGGTCTGTATTGTCCTCATGTTGGAGTGTTTTTCGTAGATTTCAAGCCAATATGCAGAGATAATTTGAGTCTCAATCTAAAAGCACATGCGTTTGTATTTCCCTCTGACGTCACTTCCCTCGCTCCCAGGATTAACATCGGCAAGTGCGAAAACAAATGGGAAAAGTGTTCTACTTCTACTATTTGGGGCGTTATATCTCAAACACCAAAGATTAATATAAGCTAAAGTAGTTTTGGCGTGGCACCAACTGTTTAAGCTGGTTGTTCGATTAAGTATGTTATTTCTGTATATGATGATCATCCGATTGATGGGATATTATATTTGTTGATAGATTGGTTCATATCTTTCCCGCTTCGTATAATGTAGTTAAGCAGCGGGCAATATGTTTGGGTAGTAATTAAATATGAATGTTTGCTTTTTTCCCCTTATTTTCCGGTGTTTAGCCGCGTGAGTATGAACGGGACCCGCTGTCACGTGACGGTGAGGTGACTCTCCTCAGCCACCACGGGCTGATGAAGGAGGAACTAGCGTACAACATGATCCTCATGAAAAATATCGTGCAGAGCGAGTCCATGAACTCGACGACTCGCCGCCACCATTTAAACCAATACCAGCAGGCCCTCAACGGGGACGGCGTCGGGGTGGGCAACAGTAGAGGGGGGAGGGGGGGGGGGGTACACGCCAACCACAACTCGGTGGGTGATCACCGTCTACACAATAACCACCCCCAGACCCTCCTGGCCGACCCGACCGACCTCTCGGACCGCGACGTGCTGTACGACCTGCTTTCACACGTCAAGCAGATGAACGAGGAGCTACACCAGCGCTACAATAACCAGGAGACTGATGACCAACTCAAGTCCGAGTGGCGGATGGTGGCGCTCGTTCTGGATCGTCTGCTTCTTATCATCTTCTTCGTCATGACCGTATTCACCAGCGTCGTCATCTTCGTCAACGTGCCGCACTGATCGGGGACCCGGATGCTCGAAGACCCGGATGTGGCTGACCTACTTTTGGGTTTCTTTTTTGTTTACCAGCGCTGGCCGATGCTCTCTCTGGATCGCGCACTGATCCTGGTTACGTCCGCATTCAAGTTCGGATTCACTTCCGGATCAGGATTGCTCGCTGATGACGTCATCGGAAGACCGGTAGTCGGCAAATGTTTTTTTTTACTGTCCTACGTTGTTCTCGCGCGCGGCGAGGCGTGGCACGGCGAGATTTGCAGCATGATTTGTTTCGTTTTTAATCCAGGCGAGGACCTGGATCTGTGTGCAGGGGACACTGAGTACAGAGTGCGAAGTGTCGGTAGGGCGAATATAACAACGAGGCGATGTCAATGTGAAAGCCCGCCACTTTACACTGAGGGATCGGGAATGTCCTATCGGTTCGGTCATGGTTAAGCAAAACGCTGGCACACCATTGTGAGTTTTACACCAGTATTTAAAGAACAGCACGAAAGAGTGTGCGACGCCTTGGGAATATATGTGGGGGTACACCCCCCCTCCTCCGGGATACGTATGAGTAAGGTAAACACTCCCCCCCCCCTCACCCTCCTCTGGGATACGTATGAGTTAAGTATACATCCCCTCACCCTCCTCGGGTCGTCATTGTAAAGCAAACACACGTGCATGCAGATTTCCCTTAAGGTGATATTGATTTTTTCTTTGACAACAGGGTTCATTGTCCCTTGGCAACAGTGTTTTTTTTGCCTTGATAACAGCGTATTTTAACATGTAACAGTTGATCTGCTGATGTTTGCTCTCAGATTTATACCATCTAAAGTTCCATCCAAGTCATTATTTTGGCTGATGAAGATGAACATTTTTATTACTTGTGTGTCCAGGAGAAGTGTACCTCTATTTATTTCTCGAGAACTGCACATGCTGGTCCAGCTCTCATGTATTACTATTATAAATGGCAGGCGTGAGTAATACGTCAGCTATACTGAAACACTAGTTCACCCTAACCTGAAAGAAGGACCCACGTATTTCACCGTAATTAACCGCAACAGGAATGTACAGCGAAACCGAATTAAAACTGTCACTGATGGGTGGGTGGGGGGTGGGGGTAACATATTTAAGTGGGTAAGACATGGGCTACAGGATGTTTCACTTTAGTTGACGCACCTTAGTGTGGCGTCATGGTCTGCATTCCCCGTTGCAGTAGTGTTCCGCTCTCTCCCTCCTATTATCGCCCATGCCGTAAAACAGCATGTGTTTTTGCCTGGAAGTGGGCGGTCGGAATTGATACAGAATCTGCCAAGCTGTAGTGGTGCAATTTTGTCCGCAACAAAAAAATAAGTGCTGAATGAATGAAATGATGGTATGAACGGTCTGAATGCAAGAATATTCATTTGCATATCAATAGAATTCCCAGTCCTCATAAAGGAAGCTCCAACGGTAACAATAACAACAATTTTACGAAGATGTGCTACAAGACGAGCCAATGGATTTTTGGTAAATTTCGTTTTGTTCTGTTCACAAAGCCAAGGGATCACCTAGTTCGTGTCTGTGCTGTTACTTACGTTAATTGTGTTACGGCCTAGCTGTGTTCTTTGCCTACGCCATTTTATCCAATCGGGTGTGTGATGTACGTCACGGCTACACAGTCTCACGTCACTAACAACACCATATCACGTCACTGCTGGCGTCACTGTTTAAATACATTACGTCATTCTTGTACTGTATATGGCGTTCTATCAGCGTTCTATCTGCGTTCGATCGGCGTTCTATCGGCCTTCTATCGGCGTACTTGTTGGTTAGAGTACTGTCGCGTAGATCATCACTCTCACGAAGGTCATCATTGTCGCGAAGGAAGGTCATCACTTATGCGAAGGTCATCACTGTCGCAAAGGTCACCACAGCCATCAGTCTTAAAGAATGCCAGTCACATCAGACTTGTAACCCATGCCAGGACGGTTTCACATTGCCCACAATGCACATATGTCCCGCAGTATTTTCTAAAGGATGCTATTCTTTCAGGGATTTAGGAATTATTAGTTCCTATAATGCTTTGACTTCGTCGTTTCTCCATCTTGTTTTCGGCTTACTGGAAAAACTGCACGATATATATAGAATTCTTGGTTTCTGTTCATCTCGGCTTTGATGCTGTGCAATGTACATTACAGATGAAGTGTCAGGGAGAATATTCAGAGAATAGAACTTAAATGCCTTAGAATAGCCCGATATTTCATTTGCCTCTCACATTGACACAAGAGCAGCCCTGGTCATATTGGATCTCTCCACACCAGGTGTCGTGTTCCTTTCATAACCCCATAAATACACTGACTTGAACCTAGAACCACATGTTCACCTTTCCAAATAAATGATCCGCACCAGATTTTATATATATATATATTTTTTTTTTTTTAATTTTAATTTTTTTTTTGATAAGGATTTTATTCACCAAAACATATAAAATCAGTTGACAGAGGATCGAATTAAAACATGATCGTGCTTATAAAACGAAGAATACTTCCAACATCGGTCCAATTTAACAAAATGTACACATTTGCTTTTGTCATTAATTCACGCTTGAGAAATGCCTTTGACTTAGTACTCTCTCGGCTAGCACCGTCTTTAGTGTGGAGAAGCCAGTCTTTGTATAAAAGAAATGATAGCAACGATATTACAAAGTTTATCGATTTATTCTGAACGCCGAGAATAATTTCCTTTAAACTAATTTTAACGCTCAGCAGCTCTGATGTCAGTTTCCAATTTCTTTCGAGAAACAACAATCATGTAACAAATGCATAAAGTATTTTCTGGGAGTCCACATCGGTCACACAAGTCAGATTCAATTTTTCCCCATTTCACAAGGTTTCTTTTGAAGGGTAAGATTTGATTAATTACTTTAAAGTTAAAGGCAGCTATTTTTCTGTCTGGAATATCCTTAATTTTCCTCTTATATACATCAGCAAAATTAATATCTGCTGAGGGACTCACCAGTAAAGCGACATATGGAGCCAGCGGAGAGGTGATCCGGACTCACCAGTAGGGTGAAATATGGAGCCAGCGGGGAGGTGATCCGGACTCACCAGTAGGGCGACATATGGAGCCAGCGGGGAGGTGATCCGGACTCACCAGTAGGACGACATATGGAGCCAGTGGGGAGGTGATCCGGACTCACCAGTAGGGCGACATATATATATATATATATACCTAATGCTTTTCCTTAGAATGTCAACTCATTGTGATTTCCTAAGGCCTCTCTGCCAACTTCTAGTAGACCTGAACGCCCATTGCTTGAGTGAAAGGATGCGTGCATGATTTTGTAAATAAAGTTATCACAATGGTAGACGATGCGTTGTAGTTCATACGTAAATGTCTTGCTTTTTTCTCAGTAACTGTTACATGGTAACGGTCTGAACAAGACCACGAGCCGGGTTAGTTGGTTGGTTGTATATTCAGGACGCTTTAACCGTTTTTGGTCAATGGGAAAAGGAAGGGATAGTGGAGCCATGTCCCCGGGGGCAACCCTCTACTCTTTGCGAAGAAGGACATAGAATCTTTATTGTGCGACCACACAAACAAGACCACAGCGGGGCGCGAACCATTGATCCACGTGTCGTTAGACTCTCAGGTGGCCAGGGGTCGTATGCATAATCACCGCTTAGGCTGCGCCATTAGACTTAGCGCTAAGTGGAATATTTGTCGAGCGATTATCGAGTTCAAAATACATATGTAGTCACCCAAAGAGTGGATTTTCTGAATTAAGAAAGTGCTAAAATTATATTGAAGACGATTTCTTGATCATGAGCACCACCACAACGAGCTGATGAGGCTAAGATGAAAACGCACTTTTCGTGCGTAACTTACGAGTAAGTATATTCTGTCTTAAATTTTAAAAAATTAATCCTGAAAGGTTATCCATGGATGCGGCAAATTTGTTTACTGCAGAAGTTGGTTGCCGGCTTTATATTCATGCGCGCCTGTTCGCTGTTCGGTATTCTGTGTGATGTCGACCGCGGCTCGCTGGGACGTCCACGCGCGATAAAATAGTCCGCGCAGTTTTATGTTGAAATTGTTGTTTATGCAGGCTCAACGATATATAAAACATATGCATCATAATGTTGAGATACCTTTAGCATTGATTCTAAAATATACACTTCATCAGGCCGACCGGTTTAGCCCGTTAAACCGTGGGACCGGTTTAACCACGGGTTCAGTTTCGTCTCATGCCCGGCTTAGCCTCACGCCCGGTTTAGCCTCACGCCCGGTTTAGCCTCAGGTCCGGTTTAGCCTCAGGTCCGGTTTAGCCTTGGGCCCGGATTAGCCTTATGCCCGGATTATAACCATAGGCCCTGTATAGTTTTCCAGTCTTGATCAGGTTTAATTTCCCCCATAGGCCTGGTATTCTCTGAGACCTGTTTACTCTCAGACACTTTTGAGCTGGTGATGTTCGTCCTCCTCTTCTGCGAGAACTCCAGTCTTCCTTAATGGAATTCTTTTGCTGCAATCATACGAGGATTATTATTGTATATTGTTGAGCGCCATCCAAAAAACTAGCAGTTAGGAAATTATTGTAGTTTATGCCGCGCTCGGCATGCATCGACGATATTGGGCCAAGAAACTGGCTCGGGGGACGATTAAAATGGCTTCCTGAGGTACCATGAGGTGACCAGACCCGTCATATATCATACAGTTACCAGACCTACCATATAGCTACCAGACCTACCATATAGCTACCAGACCTACCATATAGCTACCAGACCTACCATATAGTTACCAGACCTGCCATAAAGTTACCACACCTACCATAAAGTTACCATACCTACCATAAAGTTACCATACCTACCATAAAGTTACCATACCTACCATAACGCTACCAGACCTACCATAAAGTTACCATACCTACCATAAAGCTACCATACCTACCATTAACACCACACCAACCATAAGGTTACCAAACCTACCATAACGCTACAAGACATACCATACAGCAACCAGAGTAGAGAAAGGTAAGTAACGAACAAACCTACCATAAAGTCATTCTGTTTTCCCTGATGAAGACCTCTCCGTCGGCCAGTGTTTGGGCCATGGGGCGCCCCCTGGTCTCGGGCAGGCGGAGAACGAGCACCCCGGCCAGCGCCGAGAATGTCCCGAGCAGCACGGCCGGAATGGAGGCATGGAACGCCGCCTGGCGGGGAGACCGTAGAGCGAGTGATAAGTGTCACGCCTGGATTGCGCGCCGTAGCGCCTTCTACCGGGCTCGACAGCCATACACTACGGCATAGGACGCAAACTATTGGAAAGGAGAAGTGGGGCACTGATGCGCAATACGTATCATTTATCTTATCGATATGTTACAGATATGTTCAGACTGTGCTGCTATTTCCAAATTAGGATCATTATTTAGTGGATATACCCGCAACAAATACAAATACTTCGCTGTGACCAATGTCGTTCAATAGTAAGTTCAGTGTGACCAAAATTGCGCGCGGGCGGTCGACGGCGAAACAAAGTTTTGGCATTTTATTATAATGCTAGCATCACATTCATCTATCAGGTAAAGGCACCAGTATGACCATTAAACTATACCATAGAGGTTGCCTTATGACTAACAATATATCAATGAGGATACATATGGACCGTCAAACTACATCACAACGAGTGCATTATGACCATAGCACAATTTCCAAGGGTGTACATTATAATAATTAACCATATTACAGACTACAATACAAGGAACAAAAGCGGTAATAAAGATGTAATGCTAAATCATCCATATCACCAGTAGGGCGACATATGAATCCAGCGGGGAGGTGATCCGGAATCACCAGTAGGGCGACATATGGAGCCAGCGGGGAGGTGATCCGGACTCACCAGTAGGACGACATATGGAGCCAGCGGGGAGGTGATCCGGACTCACCAGTAGGGCGACATATGGAGCTGGCGGGGAGGTGATCCGGACTCACCAGTAGGGCGACATATGGAGCCATCGGGGAGGTGACCCAGACTCACCAGTAGGGCGACATATGGAGCCAGCGGAGAGGTGATCCGGACTCACCAGTAGGGTGACATATGGAGCCAGCGGGGAGGTGATCCGGACTCACCAGTAGGGCGACATATGGAGCCAGCGGGGAGGTGATCCGGACTTACCAGTAGGACGACATATGGAACTGGCGGGGAGGTGATCCGGACTCACCAATAGGGTGACATATAGAGCCAGCGGGGAGGTGATCCGGACTCACCAGCAGGATGACATATGGAGCCAGCAGGGAGGTGATCCGGACTCACCAGTAGGGCGACATATGGAACCAGCGGGAAGGTGATCCGGACTCACCAGCAGGAGGACATATGGAGCCAGCGGGGAGGTGATCCGGACTCACCAGTAGGGCGACATATGGAACCAGCGAGGAGGGGATCCGGACTCACCAGCAGGATGACATATGGAGCCAGCGGGGAGGTGATGCGGACTCACCAGTAGGGCGACATATGAAGCCAGTGGGGAGGTGATCCGGACTCACCAGTAGGGCGACATATGGAGCCAGCGGGGAGGTGATCCGGACTCACCAGCAGGGTGACATATGGAGCCAGCAGGGAGGTGATCTGGACTCACCAGTAGGGTGACATATGGAGCCAGCGGAGAGGTGATCTGGACTCGCCAGTAGGGTGACATATGGAGCCAGCGGGGAGGTGATCCGGACTCACCAGTAGGGTGACATATGGAGCCAGCGGAGAGGTGATCCGGACTCACCAGTAGGGTGACATATGGAGCCAGCGGAGAGGTGATCCGGACTCACCAGTAGGGCGACATTTGAAGCCAGCGGGGAGGTGATCCGGACTCACCAGTAGGGCGACATATGGAGCCAGCGGGGAGGTGATCCGGACTTACCAGTAGGACGACATATGGAACTGGCGGGGAGGTGATCCGGACTCACCAATAGGGTGACATATAGAGCCAGCGGGGAGGTGATCCGGACTCACCAGCAGGATGACATATGGAGCCAGCAGGGAGGTGATCCGGACTCACCAGTAGGGCGACATATGGAACCAGCGGGAAGGTGATTCGGACTCACCAGCAGGAGGACATATGGAGCCAGCGGGGAGGTGATCCGGACTCACCAGTAGGGCGACATATGGAACCAGCGAGGAGGGGATCCGGACTCACCAGCAGGATGACATATGGAGCCAGCGGGGAGGTGATGCGGACTCACCAGTAGGGCGACATATGAAGCCAGTGGGGAGGTGATCCGGACTCACCATTAGGGCGACATATGGAGCCAGTGGGGAGGTGATCCGGACTCACCAGTAGGGTGACATATGGAGCCAGCGGAGAGGTGATCCGGACTCACCAGTAGGGCGACATTTGAAGCCAGCGGGGAGGTGATCCGGACTCACCAGTAGGACGACATATGGAGCCAGCGGGGAGGTGATCCTGGCAGCAATGGCTGTGATGGTGAGTCCCATGCTCCGGATACAGGTCGGGTAGACCTCGCCGCAGTAGATCCACAGTATGGTGAAGGCCAAGGTGATGAGGAACTTTCCGAACATGCTGACTCCTAGTAGGATCCAATGCCGATCTGCAGGGAGAGAAATAATATATAATGTATAATGTAAAATATATAGACAAAGAGCAGATATACACCTAGCTCTAACATCAAACCCCGACCAAGGTGAAGGTTCCGAAAGGCACACTTTTGATGTAGAAAACCAGCATGGCGACGTCCGTAATCTGAACTTCCAAAAATGACTTATTTTTCACTTGTGCATATTATTTATTGCATATTTTGTAAGCGTTCGACTTCAGAAAAGCGCCCGGAGTAAGAATATACTTTGTAGATTGCAGACAGGTGCATATCCTAAGCAACAGTTAAGACATTTTACGCCCAACGCTTTCGAAAGGGACCATGACGAAAAGTGTTGTTCTATTCAAAACCGTCCTCTTGGTGGTGGTTTTGATGTCAGAGCTGATATTTACACCATGCATGAAGCAGTGAATCAGCAGTCATGTGTGTTGAGGTATCTTAGTTAATCGTTATCTAAGTCATTAAATCTCTACCGTAGTACACAGTTCACATTATATGCTCAGCCTGTTGGCGGAGTAACAATGACAAGTATGTCACCAAGCTGTTAAACTCGTAACCCTATGTTTTACACATGATGCTGTAAGTTTACGAGCAATCAAAAGGAAAGTTATGTTCGGGGCCATTAAAACTAGTTATGGTTAAACGCACTTGCACAGGCAAATGTTGCGACGTCAAAAATTGAAACGACCGCCTGGATTTTAACTCTGCCGAGCAATCTCTGTGAAGCCACATTTAAATAGTTACCCCTCCCCCCCCCCCCCCCCCCCCGCACACACCCAATTCTGTGGGTACCGCCAGGGTGACAAAGAGGCTGGCGGCCCCCAGTATCATACAGGCGCTGAAGGGTCTGACCCTGCCCGTGATGTGGAAGAGGACCCCCAGGAGCACGTAAGCCGCCCCCACCCCCATCCATCCCCCCACCCCCACCACTCCCTACACACCCTACCTGCAGGTACCGCCAGGGTGACGAAGAGGCTGGCGGCCCCCAGTATCATACAGGCACTGAAGGGCCTGACCCTGCCCGTGGTGTGAGAGAGGACCCCCAGGAGCACGTAGGCCGGCACCTCGATGGCCCCCCCGATCACACAGCTCAGGTAGGTGTTCACCCCCAGCCCGGGACTGGCGAAGGACAGCCCGTAGTAAAGCACAGCGCAGGTACCCCTGCAAGTAGCAAAGTGCGTTTCCAAAGACATCCATCAAAAATAAATTTAAAATGGTGTGGATCTACTTTGTTACTTAACAAGAAAATTGGAATCTATTTATTTTATCATGCAATTGTCTGATGAAATATAATCGATTACATATTTAAACATAATTGATTGATTTGTCAATTTATTTAAACATTATTTATTTATTTAAACAGTATTTCTTTATTTAATTCAATATAATGTAGTTAATCTAATTAAAATACAATGTAATTACTTAATTATATATTTATACACACACAATCGATTAATGTAATTGAAGTTAATTTATCTATTTATTATAAATGAATTTATCAGGAGACACATTGTTCAACCATCCGGGCGAATGCGCGGAACTCAACGGCTATATACTTTACAAAATACAACAAAATTATCCATCGTCTTACTCAAATTCCAAACTTACCAAACGAACAGCAAGATCAGTGTAATAGAGCGTATTTCCACCCCCTTAAAGAGATCCGCCGGTGACACTTTGCGTTCAGCCTACAAAACATCCGGAAGAAGATAAATAATATAAATCAATAACAGAGGAAAGAAGAACATATCAAGCAAAACAAGGAAGAAAAAATGCATATCGCTGTTCTATCGATACTTTAACAGCTGGTGACGTCAGGTAAAAATAAGGTCATCACACATGACGTCACAACCGCCTCCCCGACGCCGGCGTCTCGGAAACAAAGATGTTCTTGCCGTCTGAGTGATCTTGATCTCATCTGGAAGAGTCGTCCCATTAATCCGCGCCATTCTCTCTAGCGTCAGCCTGGCTTCCTGCGTCCGGTCCTGAAGCCACAGCCAACGAGGGGACTCGGGCACAAAGCTGAAGCAAGATCATACCCACAAAAGCGAAAATAAGAAAGACATCAAAGAAAGGCCTGGATGCAATATGACAATAGCGCGAGTTTGCGGGGCGTTGGGCAATTTTATTGGCCCGACATCAAGCTGTAGCAGCCCGCCAATTTTGATTATCGGCCCGATAAAGGGCTGCTACAGCTTGATGAAGGGCCAATAAAATGCCTAACGCCATGCAAAACGCGCGCTATTACTAGCGAGCTCTAGCGAGCTATTATGGTAACGTATACGAAGAGAAAAAATAAATAAATAAATAAATAAATAAATAAATAAATAAATAAATAAATAAATAAATAAATAAATAAATAAATAAATATTTTTTTTTTGGCTTGCCATACATTGCCATACTATGCGATTCAAAAAACGTCGGCCGCGCGTCATGGCCGAGAATGAAGGCGATAATAGGAGCCATTTCAGAAAGTTCCAGACTATATAACAGAATATACGCCTAAAATTATAATTTTATTGCTTTATTTGTCTGAATATTGAAGGATTATGATTATGAAAACTATAAAACATTGATTACATTTTTATTCACCATTTCTCCCGGCTACTAGCGGAACGCCCTCTGTTGGGACATTGATGCTAACATCCGGCAAATGCGAACCCTGGCGAACGCGTTCGAAACTCGACTCAAAGTTTTGTTTGTTTTTGCTGTTTGGCATAGATCTAAGTGATAAGAAATTTAGATGAGGTGTGTATTATTTTTGAAAGTCATCTGTTTATTTCAACTGATTGCTATGACAGTTTTCATGAATATTTCAGCCCCTGGTTGTCAATTTTTTAAGTCAGATAAGTGACCAAGTCGAGTGTCGTCTTCGCGTCGGTCCGTCAAAGTTCAAACTCTTGAAACTGTCGTGTCACTGTCAACCCTGGTCAAATTAGACAAATAACTGACTCATGCGTTGATTTGTTGACGTCTACTTGTCAGTACGTTTTGTTGAGATTGAAGGTTGGTATTTTGATATAAAACCATCTAACTTGACAGCTTTGGCTAATTTTGATCTTGAACTAAAGTTTTAGTCCAAGCTAAAACAAGTCAGATAGTCATCGATTAGCCTGAATGTTCAGACGGTACAGTCTTGACACTTGTTCTTGTGACTGTAACAGTAAGCATCAGACTGTCAAACTGTAACGTCTGAACATTCAGGCTAGCCATAGATATCATATGGATATGGTCAGGGAGACAGGAATGTCTGATGAAATCAATCTGGACTGGTTGAAAGAACAAGCATAGCTGTGGTCAATACCAGTGTCAGTGACCCTGACAGTAGCCTGAAAGTTCAGACGCTACAGTCCTGACACTTGTTCTTGGTGACTGCGCTACAGTCCTGACACTTGTTCTTGGTGACTGCGCTACAGTCCTGACACTTGTTCTTGGTGACTGCGCTACAGTCCTGACACTTGTTCTTGGTGACTACACACCAAGAACAAGTGTCAGGACTGTAGCGTCTGAACTTTCAGGCTACCCTGACAGAAGTAGGCCTATTGCTATTTGGAATGCAGATTTTACTTTGATGTTTTTGGAATCATGTTTATACCGAGTTATTTTGGGCCAATTGGGGCCTTTGGCTTTAAACCACTGTCTGTGACTGTAAAACTTAAAAGTAGGTAGGGTAAACACTAAATTTTCCATATGACATCAAATTTCAGCTGCAGTTTTTGCCTTTTTAAATATAACAATTTAATTCTGGTCTCTAGATCTCTCTCTATTATGATTCCAAACCTATATTTTAGATGCCTCCACCCATGAAATATATATAGCTCTAATTTGAAGAGTTTATTTGAGACAGATTAAATAGGATTTTAAACAAAAACTGTAAATATGTTATTACCGGTATATATTGTTCATAGATCTATACTATTTCCTAACATTTGACACCTTTTGCCTAATTTTGACACATATATCTAGGACATCAAAATTTCAGCTGCAGTTTTGGTCTTTTTAAATATAACAATTTAATTCTGGTTTCTAGACTCCAAACCTATATTTCAAATGCCTCCACCACTGAAATATATAATTTGAAGAGTTTAATTGAGAAAAATTAAACAGGAGTTTAAACCAAAACTGTAAATATTCTAAGAATATTTTATTATATATCGTTCACATGACTTACTATTTCCTTTTTTTGACACATTTTGCCTACTTTTGACACCCCAGGATAATTCAGATTTATTCACAACCATATCACTCATCTATGATTTGAAAAAATAGCTGTTTTTCAGTGCTATTTTTGTTAATTTTTAAATGATTTTAATCTATATAACTTATTTAAATTAATGCCATTATTACGATTTTTAATCAAATGCAGAATTATATATTTTATTCCCCTTAAAGCAACATTTTAAGTTTAAAATTGTCCCAATACAATCATTTTCCATGTCAAATGTCAAAAACTGGTTTCCCTGCCAGACAAATATAGATCTAGATAACCATCACAAAACAATATAGGACATACAAATATTTTCATATCCAGTCTATTTGGGCATGAAATTTAAACATATCACTGGCAAAAATATAGCTAGGATATCAACAGTTTAACAAATATTGAATGAAATCCCTTTTCCCGAAACTAAACAGCCCCTCTTAAAACGTCAAGCTTTGAGTATATTCACACAAAAAATGGTTGTACTTTGTATTGTCAACATCCCCTTGCTGACAAATAATTAAAATATTAATAAAAAAGGCAACAATTATTTAATAAAAAGTTTAATAAAAAAGGCAACAATTATTGAATTAAAAGTTTAATAAAAAAGGAAACAATTATTGGATTTAAAGTTTAATAGAAAAAAACAACAATTATTGAATTAAAAGTTTAATAAAAAAGGCAACAATTACTGAAACAACGGTTTTAGTAGTTCATATTGATAAGCAACACAAATGTGTACCATTTTGAGGATCAGAAAACTGTCTGGACTACTCCTACTAAAGCAGTATTACTTTCAAATAGAGATACCATTTATACATAATAAACAGGGTTTAGCATGTAAAAGTGTCTACCGGTAAATAGGCAATAGGCAACATATGGTCAGTTTACTTCATTTTACTTATACACTGGTGCGACTTATCTGTGGCTCAAGTCTAATAATTTCTCAAAATCGGTGGGTGTGACTTATACACTGGAAATTTGGTAACATATGCCCAGTTTACTTATCTTTTTTATGTTTACTTCCTAAAAACATTTTTTGTGAGAGATACCAATATTACATTGGTAGCAAATTGTATAGATCTAGGATGATAGAAGAAGACGGATGATGATAAAACATACATTGTACTTCTGACATGTGGTGAGTGTTCAAGAAACTTACTCGTGGTGTATTTAGCAACAGTTTAGTATATGTGCTCATGGACAGGTCACAACTGCATAAAGCCTGCTATAAAACATGTTATAGATTGCTAGAATGGTAGAAGAAGAAGGATGATGATAAAACATACTTCTGACATGGTGTGAGTGTTCAAGAAGCTTACTCATGGTGTATTTAGCAATTGTTCAGTATCTGTTCTCATGGATAGGTCACAACAGGCAATGAAAATATGTTTTTCATGAAGGAGTTACCTCTGAAAATAGTTTTAATAGAAATGATATAGATCTATTAAAGTCCTTCTAATATAAATAGAAATATTTATGAACATGTTGTCATCAATTTTTGTTGGCCATATTGGGGCATATTTAGCTTTTTTATGAACATATAACTGGTACATAGATAGGTATAGATTGCTATAAATCTCTGACCAGGTATAAACTTGATTTAAAAATATCTCATCAACCTATATATAATTTTAGCAAAAGGAAAAAAGGATAAAAAATGAATAAGATATTAATTATCATAAAATAGATCTAATATGATTAATTATAGACTCAAGCAACTACTTATTTTTGTATTTCTTTGCATATATGACTTTAAGCCCAAATATTACCGTTAAACAACTAAGCCATCCATCTTATTTTTAATTAAAAGAAATAGATAAAAATATCAGTTCTATAACTTAAATAAGATATTTCAGTACAGGTAGTTTTAAGAATATAAACTACTTCAGCTAATACAGCAGATATAAGACAGCATCTAGTCAACTCAACCCACGACATGCCCGACCCATCATGCACCTACTCAACCCCAAGCCAACTCGACCCCAAGCTAACTCAACCTCAAACCAACTATACCTGTGTTGGTTTTGGGTCTAGTTGTCTAGAAACCTATAAGATTAGGACAGCTGGCTGCTGCCGTTGATACAGCAGCTTTAAGAGCTAGGCCTTTATTATTTTTTAATTTGGGTGAGCTCGCAACTTAGGCAATGCCTATTCATATTATTATTACGAGTTGAATTTATATTTAAGGTGTTGACTTGTCTCTGCTTCTTTGGTTCAATTTTCGCATTTCTGCAACGACCAAAGTAAAGCATTTTGGGACTGACTGTCCGCAAATCGCAAGCCCTTCCACATATAATTGGCCAGTCGCTTTTTTATACCATATTTATCGTTGCCAAGAAACATGGCACGTGCAACTAGGCAACTAGGCATGTAAGCCGGCCATTGAAAGCTACAAATACAATTCTTTTGTGCGTGACGTCATGTTTCATTGTTCTATGCAGTGTCGCTATGGCAACGATTGTCGATTGCATGGGCAGCAGGGCGGTTCGGGTCAGAATGCGGCATTTTGGCCGCCTTCAGATTTAATGCTATTGGACTAGTTAACATGACCACCAACTCGTAATAATGCACAATAAAGCCATAATAAATATGAAGAAGAAATGCGCGGATACCGTAGATTATTCGTAGGTTCATGCCACAAGTGAAAGCCAGCTAGAGTGGAGGAAGCACCCTTCAAATTTTTTTGGAAGCAGGGCCTTGCAGGATTCTATTGATCTACTTTAAAGCTGGTAACTTGGAGCCAAAAAATACAATACTCCCATCCTTCCAGACCCCAAAGCCACTACAACCTCGACAACCACACAGAAGCAGTACTCTCGCGACGCAACTTTTATGTCACGCACACGAGACTTTAATTTACAATTTTAATTTAAATCATAATTTATAATTTTCTTCTTTTTTCTAATATCCCAATTGTACTTACAAGAAGAACAGGACGTAGTAGATAAGTTCGGGCAGTGTGATGGCCAGTTGGAACCACCGCCAATAGGGGATGAGGTAGGCCACCGCCGCCAGAGTCATGTAGCCTAACGCCCAGCAGATGAAGTAGTAGCAGCCAACGGCGACACGCCGCGACGGTCCGGAGTACTCCATGGCTGCAAGGTCAAGGATGCCAAGATGGCGGCCCTCCATCACAACATGTTGGCGGTTTAACATGCATAATACCAGGGGCGGATCCAGGGGGTTGGGGGTGGTTGGGGGGGGGGGGGGGTTAGGGGGCTTGCTCCTTCTCCTTGGGAACTTGAGCATCCGCTGTAAATGTCTCGGGTTTCCGACGAAATACATCGCAAATTTTGTAGATGCACCACATATGTAGACATTTTGTAGATTCACCTCCCTCCCCCCAATTATAGAAGCTAGATCCGCCCCTGTATGCTGTCATCAATAGGTTGAACCCACATGTTACAGCCTGATATCTCTCAGTTAGACTGTCAACAATGGTTGACAAAATATAGACGTAACTGACGTTTTGTCACGCTCGTCACGACTATTTTGGTCATTTGAATGTTGATTCCGTTTTCATATCGGTTAGTTCCTACCCATGATGAAGCCGGTATTGGTTTTCCCTGTGGCCACCGTAGCGTGGAAGAATCGGACGACGAGAAGGAAGACGAGAGATGGCGAGACCGCGGTGACTGTGGCGAGAATCACGTTGGTCAGTCCAGCGCCGAGGATAACCTTACGGCGACCAATCCTGAAGTAGAAGGTTATATTGTCCAAAGAGAAGTCCGTCTGTTTCGCTAGATTGACGCCACATTTCCTCATACAGACTACATGACGTTTAATGCCTCATAAGTAGGGTCTGGTTGGGTGGGGTGTGGGGAGGGGGGGGGGGTTCATTGTCCAGTGTCGATTTGTCATAATTCTCGGTGTCAAGTGTCGATTATTCTCGACGTTCAGTGTCGTGTCAATGTCGCTTTTTCGAAGAACCTGTGTCGGAATGGGGGCAATATCGAATGTCGATTTTTTTCAAATATGCCTGTGTCGCGTGTCGACATTTACCCCTTCCAGACCCCTGACAATGTACTTAAACCATTCGATCAGATGATAATGATCTAGTTTATCTTCCATTGCGTAACCGTCAACATAGAAAACTCATGCAAAACACGGCAGCTAATTGTGATGACGTAATAGAGAAGAAAGCCACACTTCCCCAACATTTTGTTCTGATCTATTCTGATCTGATCTGGCCTTGCGACAAACACTAAATACTATGACTATTAGGTCGATATATGCGGTAATTCATTAAATTTTGCTTACTTTTACATTGTTCAAAAGTTCATGTCCAATGACACTTAATACCGTGTCTAATATGTTTGATTTAAATGCGAGACAAATGCTAGTTGTTGAAGATTTCAACTGAGAAGATGACTGACTGACCGGTCGGCAAGCCAGCCGAAGGCGAAGTTACCAAAAGCTCTGCCGGCGAAGAACACAGAAGCCACAGCCTTGGCCTTCCACGCGTCGTCACATACCAGGCCAAACTGGCCAAAAAAAAGACAAGGGAAGTGAAAACATACTGTAAATTGACCGTTACACTAACCGAGTTATTATAAAATAAATAGTTAATCTTCGTTAAAAGGACCATAATTTGAGTTTGACATTGTGTGTCACTGTTTGGAAATGTCAATTAAAACGATAACTCAAATGTACTGAGATGAACAAATGAAATATACCAATGGTTTGCGTACATACAGGGCCGGCCGCTGTGAAGCGGTGGGGGGGGGGGCATGCAGGCGAGCCATGCGCCCCCCCCCCCACCCCCCTCCACACTTTTGTTGCTATCCCCAAAATATGCATGGCTTCACGTTAAGACGTCACCGGTGGCAAGCGTCGCCCCCCCCCCCCCCTTCCCCCACCATCCCTTCCCCCTCCGTTTTTTTATTTTGCCTCCGACAGTGATCCACGGCATATTCATGGACCATATTCATGGAGGCGCCAAGGTCAAGGTCATGCAGCCAGTGCACAGTTAAATTATAAATACCGCGAGAAGTGTCGCTTGTCGATTTATGACTTTTAACAACTTGTGTGCTGCGGCCTTGGAATTAAATTAAGGACACGCTGCCCCCTCCCTGTCCCCTCCCCCCGGCGCAGTAAACACCGCTGGTGTTATGACCAGTGAGGAGGGTACTAACTCTGTGTGGGTGTATTGGTACATGGTGTCGTCCAGGGGCTTGGTAATATGAGCGTGCATTGTGATGAGCAGTGGATCCGTCCACAGCGCTTGTGGCTGGCCTGATGTATCACTGAGTGACCAGTCGCTAATTCCAGTCAAGGGCATATGGCAAGCCAAAGTGGACTTTAATGGAGTATTTGCACATATGTCTAAATATGTGCACATATCTTTAAGTAATTAAAGATATCTTCAAATAATTGAACATATCTCCCAATATTTAAAGATATGTGCAAATGACTTAAAGATATCCTTAATTCATTTAAAGATATATTCAATTAATCTAAGGACCTCTCTAAATCGCCATGCTTATGCTTAGTATTTGCACATATCTCTAAATTAATAAAAGATTACAGTAATTCAAGCCCATTTAGAGATATTTTAAATCAATTACTGTTATCTTTAAATCATTTAAATCTTTAAATCATTCTTTAATCATTTAAAGATATCCTTAATATATTTAAAGATATCTTTAATTCATTTAAAGATATATTTAATTAATTTAAAGATATATTTAGTTCATTAAAAGATATATCTAATTCATTTAAAGATAGCTTTAAATAAATTAATGTTATCTTTAATTCAATTGTAGATAACAGTAAATCAAATAAAAATATCTCTAAATGAAATACTGAACTGTCTAAATCGAATTACAGATATCAGTAATTGCTTTGCTTGCCACCGCAATAACAATCAGATTTAAATTGCCAAACCGGGAAATAAACAATAAAATCAAGTTCAACTAATTTGCTCCAGATAGGGAAATTCATACCAAGTCAAGGAGGGGGTTCGATGTGGGGAATTGGGCTGGGGAGTCGAGGTTGGATTTTATGCAAGGGATTCGATGTAGGGGTTGTGGTTGGCTATTAGCATTTTAATCAGGTAGACTGGCTTTTAGCGATTTAGCAGTAAATCATGAATTGCCTAACAATAATTTACTTTTTTTGTTCATAATTCACACTGGATTTATGATATGTGTGCTTCAGTGAAGCCGTTCAGTCACTACGGGATTTGGCTCCCGTATCATGTGTATTTTGCGACCACGCAGCGCTGCATGGCACGTCCAACGAATGCGTGCAAAAGACAGGCTGGCGAGGCTGGTGTGTGGTAGCTTTGAAGATGTCCACAAATTCATTTTGACTGTCATTCATATTGGGGATAGAACTCAGCATATTTACCATATAGTAAGACTGACACATAAGAGTTCAGAAAGGGTATGCCACTCTCTTTCTAACAGATATTTTTTTTTCCATATTTACTTCTAAATGACTGCTACAGGAAAATGATATGCAACTAATCAAAACCCGTACCTTGTAGGTATGGGTATTGGTGTCAACGCTAGGTGTGTGGATGCACTTAGGTTCAACAAAAAACCCTTGCAGGCCTAAACAGCTCTTTGTTCCTTAAACAAGGCCGGTGAGGCATGTAACTCAACGACCTCATGCTCAGTGCGATCACAAAAAGTCTATTTCAGCGCTGAGCTGCACGACAAAGTTAATTTGCATGTACACCAGCGGTGCAATAAGGGAGTGTATATATAGCCCTGAAGTCCCCAAGGCCGGGGAGGGTAGAACGGTTTGGCGCTATCGCGGTAAGTTGGTGTTTTAAAAATAAGGTCACAACTAGGCCTACATGTCATATTGTTAAAACCAAATGAAAAGAGAGACGGGGGGGGGGGAGGGGGGCGCACGTTTGCCTTTTTGGGGTATGTAATGAAATACATGGGGGGCAGGCTGTACAAAGGGGGGCCCCTACAAAAGAGGGGGGGCTCCACATAAAAGACACGCCCCCCAACCTCCCCGGGATTGCTTGTTATTTCTTAGTATATAAACGGCACATTGGTCTCACGTACGTACCTCGCTGACGAGGTTCCCCGCGCCGGGACCCATATCATACCGCCATTCGGAGCACGCCACGAGCCCTCCGGATCCAGAATCCTGCACCACCCTGG
This sequence comes from Arenicola marina, assembly GCA_964019135.1. Lineage (NCBI taxonomy): Eukaryota > Metazoa > Annelida > Polychaeta > Arenicolidae > Arenicola > Arenicola marina. The sequence continues at coordinate 2,028,682 of OZ025259.1, forward strand.
ACAGCTGCGACCCAGAAGAATTATAATTCTCATCCGGGCACAAATCCGCGAAATCTACTTCTGACGCCAACTTGGACACATTGACGTCGTAACGGACGCAATGGTCATACGGTCCCAGGGAATTCAAGGTCACATTTTCCGGATCAACGACGAGAATCTTCCTCGGGGAGGTCAAGGCCGCCAGTTGATCCCATGAGCAATTTCCAGAGGCCGCGATCACATTTTCCAGATCAGGATTACGGCAGCGCACCGTCTGCGGGGTGGACGCCAGAAAGAGAGGCGCCATCGTCTGGAATCCTATGAAGAACTCTTCCAGTCCCAGGATTATCACGACCAGGATCTGGAAGCGACCCAGCTCGCCAATGTGCTGAGTCAGCAATTCGTCGAACTTCATTGCGACAAACTTTTGAGTTGATAACGTTTGTAATACAGACACAGAAATTAACCGATTAAAATTGGTACAAGATGGTAGTCGATGACTGTACAATGACAATATAGCAATCCAGGCTGTCAATCATTAACTGACGTCACTGTTGCTTTCATCCAATCATGTACTGGTGAAATTAGGTCTGCCATGTGCGTTATGTCAGACAAACAAGTCGGACAAACACAGCAGCAAGTCACTTTCTTGTCAATTTCAGCGATGAATACTTCTCACTTGTATCTACCATCAGCTAAGATTGTCAACTTCGGCCAACAATAGAGATGTATGTCTCACAGACAGCTCTTGCCTCTGTCGTCGCTTCGAGGCGTACTGGTTACAATGAACTTCCGCTGCGTGAACACACAATTTAATGTACCAGAGGTATAGAAGGCCACAAGAGTAAACAGGCGGAGCTACGGGTGAGGAAGGGCGGGGGTGGGGGGGGGGGAGGGGGGGGGGCGAGGGAGGTTGATTAAAACATGCGTTTAAGTGCAGACAGTGGAAGTGGTGGTGGGGCAGGGATAGTCCCAGTTCTGTGCATGTTCATTGGACCGGTGAATATGGTCTATGGGCCGCCTTTTGCCCGTCCTGCAGTCACAGGGCCCGTAAGTTCGAACGGCGGGGGCCAAATATTTCGCCCCGCTCCATGCTAATGTCCTATTCTAGGGCGAAATAATTTGCCCCCGCCGTTTCGAACTTACGGGCCCTGGGGCCAGGGCCGAGTTCTGCATCGCGGTCGATCTTTGCGTACAATTTTGGTGACTCTGAACTCGCTATGGAATGACATTGGTCGCAACAACTATTTTCATTTGTTGCGGGGGTATCCACTAAATAATATCTTTTGCGATTTTTTTAAGATTCATGACGAGTTTTTTTAACGTAGCGGAAGTGACGTCATCGTGGTGCTATATGTCGTATTAACATATTCATATGTTTATGACCACCTAGAGTCACAGGGTGGTGATATCTTTAACTTAAATCAACGAAAACTGTTTAATGTCATTTTGTTCGTTTTTCGGAAAACATAAAACATCATTTTACTCGAAAATGGGTATTACGCATCAAAACACGGAACGATGGGGGGCAACTCACTATGACAGAGGCGGGGGATGGGAATAAGCTGCAATGGTTTATTTCTTAAAAAATCGTTGCCCTGTCCTCTCCCACTGGGACCATAAAACACGCAAAAACCTTTATGTATGTATTTAAAGCACCCTACTTACATGCGCCGTCTTTACAGATTTGTTTACACAATAGAATCACGACTAAACTATCTCAAAATTATGATGCATATATGTTTGATATTTCGTCTGTAAAACAACAATTTAAACATAAAACTGTGCGGACTAGTTCGCTCGCGGAGGTCCTAGCTAGCCGCTCTCGAAATCACACAGAATACCGAACAGCGAAAAGGCGCGCAGTGATATAAAGCCGGCCACCAACTTCTGCTCTGATGAACAAATTTGTTTCTCTCCGGATAGCTCACAGGCTTTCAGGATTTAAATTCAACACAGAATATACTGATTTGACACGGAGAGGAGATTGGTAGCATAAACATTACAGAACATGCAACAGGGCCAGGGTCTTGGTCCAGTGCTAGCTCTGACATCACAACTACCACCGGTGGCAGCGGCCAGTGTGCCGGTGCCAGTGCCGGTGCCAGTGGAGTCTGCCGCTGCCAGATCATTTGAACCTTTGATCATTTTCACAGCGTCAAGGACCTGATAGACTACAAAAGTTACACATTTGTTATCCTGCCTACTTCATAAGCAAATGATCAAATTATTTTAAATGTGATGGTATCGCTGATGTGTGTATATTCTAACTTACCTTCAGTCTTAAAGTTGCATATCGAGCTCTTTCCCGCCCAAACTAAAGAGGTCAAAATACAAATAAGAACATGTCTTTGAATCATTCACGATTTCTTTTGTCTATACTCCACGCATGCCAAACTGCCAATTGGAGTCTCTTAGCCTTGACCGTGATATAAATTATATAATTAACTTAGAAATTAGGGGAACATGGGGCAAAATGACCCATCGGGGTCAAATGGCCCACCACAATATCGCGCATTTGCGGTGCTGCCATCTGTATTGAAGCGTTTTATATTTGTTCCTGTTTGTTACGTGATACCTTAACTAATCTACATGGAGACAGCTGACCTTCGTTACCGAAGTAAAAGATTCTGGGATGTTGCCATCTATGGTAAACAATGGAAAAAAGTAGAGCTCAGTGGATACTAGCTTGGGGAAATTTTTTGATAAATTAACACGATCAAAGATAAGTCCAAGTCAAGCCCTAAACGTAATTCGGATACGTAATATACTGCGCCGTATATTTCATACAGCGGTCAAATGTTAAGGTTACTAACAGGGGCAAAATGACCCACGCTGCTTGTGGCAAAATGACCCAGTGGGCCGTTTTACCCACATCCAATTTAATACGTATACGATTATCTTTAGCAAACTGGATGATATGTCCACTGAATCGAAACATCTTTGATGATCACGAAGATGCTTGAAGAAGAAAACGATGTGCGTCACAGGGAGCTTGAATAGGGAGAGTTGTGCGCCCTAGGGAGCCGGAAGCGTTGATTGAGGCAGAGCCAGGCGGCACGCGACATCGTGTCTCTATTCGATACATGCGCACTCCCAAAAGCTACTAGACTTCCAGTTAGAAACACAAAGCCAAGTAACAGGCAATGTCCCGCTACGGTTCCCACCAACAGAAAGAGTGTGGCAAGGCCCGGCTGATTTCGAAAAGTCAGGGTCATTCCTTCCAGCAGCTCGCCAGGATAAGACGCAGATGGGGAGGGGGGGGGGCACTATTATACAAATCTGGGCGGGGGGGGGGGGGGTTCCGCGGGTGCCTTGATGCCTGAGAGAGCGGATATTTGTTATGAAAAAGATACCCATATAGAGCGGACATTTATGACAAAGATACCCCTATAGAGCGAATATCTTAAAACTTGCGATCGTGGGGAGGGGGGGGGGCTGAAAATGTGCGTTCATAGAGGAGATTTTGGCGGTGGAAAAGGGGGGGCTTTACCCCGAAACCCCCCAAACCCAATAATGTATTATTTACCCCCCCTCCCTAATTCCGGGGGGGCGGTTTCAGGGTCGGATCCAGATATGCTGGATAGGGGGGCCGGTAAATGGTATAAATTATATACATTTCCGCCCTAAAAGGGGGGCCGGGGCCGGGTCGGCCCCCCTTGGATCCGCCCCTGCCCCGGGTCTTTTCAACAGTAGAACCGCATGAAAGCTGAGTTCCGCGCCTCAGTTGGCCTAAATGTTGCACTGAAAAATGGCAACATCCGCCTCTGCTGACATCCGCCTCTGCTGACATAAACGTCTTCTTAGGCTGTTCAGTTCACTCATTAACATGCTGAAATAATGTGCTGACCATTTTGCCCCATTAGGGGGGCAAAATTGCCCCATTAGGGGGACAAAATGACCCACTGTGACATAAAACATATTTTTGTGCTAGTAAAAATTTTGTTCGTGTCACTCGCATGTATCCAAACTGTTATTCACAATACTACTGTTGTCAGTTTACCAAAATTTGGCTCTTTTTATAGCACTGCTTGTCCTCCAAAAAATACAAATAAAGTTAAGGTGGTCATTTTGCTCCATGTTCCCCTACTCTAACCTTTAGGCATGGTACCAAGACAAGTCTATCTAAAGTGAAAAATATACATGATTGCATAAGAAGTGGGGCTACCAATATGTGCACTAGGCCAGAACCTCCTTGCAAAATAGCTTTCACATTACAATATTAATTTGCTCTATGTGAAGTAAATTGCGGTGTATACAGGTGTGTAATATTGGAATGCCTTTGACAGCTTGTAAAGTCAGCGATGCTGAGGGTCCCTTACACTTCTTGTCATGCAGTGATATATTATTATACAGCTTCGCGAGATCGTTTCCTGAGTGGGTCTCCCGAGGCTAATACTGCCTTCATAACTCATAACTTCATAACCATATAGATGGCTGTATATCTGTTCTGAAACCACTGTCAAAATATTTTAGACACTAATTATGCTAATAATAAAATTATGCAAACGTAAGTCACAATAAACTGGTTAACATGCAGAAACACTTCGAAGCGCACTCACTTCAAGCTGTCAATGGCACACGTGCTCTTGTTTACTCACCATCTAAAAGTAGGTCAAAATGGCCGCGAAAGTGTAAACCCGTGTATAGGGCTATACAGTTCTCGCGATCGGGCAGCGAGACTTGAGTTTGGGGGACAAACAAACACACGTGCTCTGTGTTGAAGTATAGGCAGCTATAATTCAATTTCTTTCCAGGTTTATTCTGAAGCCTATGAGTCCCATTTCAATAAACATGGCTGTGGGAGGTATACGTTAAAATACTTGGAGGCGATGAACCGCAGAACTTTTGGAATATACAAGGGAAATCCGTCTTCAAAACACTCGAAAGCTAAAAATAGCGTCCTAACTTTTGCCCTGCACCCGGACGAGTTCCCCAAACAACGAGTGACGTCACAGAGTCTCACGTGCCTTCGCGGCAACAAAAATAGCGAGAGCAAGTGATCGACTTAACCATTCCGCTGTCAAAATGTGCAATGCATGGAGTAACCACACAGATGCAAGGGCGGATCTAGGAATCTGCCAAGGGGGGGGGGTTGCTCTCTGAAAACTTCCAACCGAGGGTTGTGCGCTCTGAAAAACGTGCGACCGGGGGGGAGGGGGGGGGCTGCTCTCAAGACTTGTGACCGCGGGGGTGGAAGGGGGGTGGGGGGCTTGGGCTTGGAGAACCAGACTTTAACAGTGTATGTTCAGTTTCCCAAGGGGGTGGGGGTCGCTCTCTGAAGACTTGGGACTTTAACATGTATGTTAACATGTATTTTGTATGTTCTGGTTCCCAAGGGGGGTGGGTGCTACCCCCTACCCCGCCCCCTAGATCCGCCACTGCTGATGCGCCATTAAACCACAGGGTTAAGGTAAAATAAGGCCAGTATGATGTTTTTGTATTACTTTTGGATCACGAAAAGACCAAGTTTCTTCATTTTGTAAGTTGGATGTTTTTGTATTACTTTTGGATCAGGAAAAGACAAAGTTTTTTCATTCTTTGCAAGTTTCTGTTTGAAGCGTTGCGCCAACGTTATCACCGGGGAGAATCCGTGTGACGTCATAATGCCCCGTTTTCGTAGGAAATGCAAAAAAACGTTAGTTTCTCAGCCGTGTTCTTCCGTCGTAACAGATATTCGTCATTGTGATGGCGCAAACGAAAAATATGTCGTTTATCCGTTTTGTGCCGCTATATTTCTTAAATATTCACAATCATATCGATAGGCCTTCCACAATAGACCCACCCCTCGGCGCCTGGCTCTTGCGCAGGTAGTCTGGTTCTCTGTCTCTGTCTTTGCGTAACATATAAGTCACGCCTACGTCACAGACACAGATAGTCAGGATACCAGTGTGCGCAGAGATTCTAAACTCGTTCCGAACACGTGCTTAGTTTGTTTGTCCCCAAAATCAGTAAACCGGAAGTCTAAGCGAACGAGACTTTATAGCCCTATATCAAAATAAACTAGCAGCATAAGAAAAGTTGACCGTGAAAGGGAAAGTGTTTTTCAGGTATAATATGGGACATTAGGCCCTACCAAGAAGTAGGCCTATTTTAGTAACTTAGTAACTGTCCCAGTTTCTGCCAGTTAGACACAAACACAGGTCGGGACTGGGCTTGGTCAGGTGAGGGGATTGGGGGGGGGGGGGTGCTTGAATCCTTACACAGACAATCGAGAGGCCTTTCGGGTAGCCTCTGGACCTATGCCTATGCCACATGAACGTCTTCCATTGTCGAAGCAATATCAGTGCAGACCCGTTGTAAGTGGGGGAAGGGATGGTTCCACCCCCCTGCCTCCCAATATTTTTTACATGTATATAGTCCCAATTTAAATACTAGAGACTGTTTTTGCTAGAAAAAGGACCAGGTGAGGGAGGGGGGGGTGAAAATAATATAAAAATTAACGATTGGAGGGGGGGGGGGAGATTCTTTTCTTTCTCAATAAGAATCAGTTAAAAGAAATTTTGAAAGAAAGACTGTTAACATTGCCTTGCTTCAGCCCCCCCCCCCCCCCCCCCCACCCTGGAGCCTCTACTAGATTGCAACATTTTGCGATGTATTTCGTCGGAAAACCCGACTTTTACAGTGGATACTCAAGTTTCCAGGACTGGGGGGGCCCTAACCACCCCCCCCCCCCCACCTCAGATCCTCCCCTGGTTACATTAGTATTTTGCTTAACTGTAACTTGACAATATCATCAGGGGCGTAGGCAGGGACTTGAGCAAGTGCACGGACCTGCTGCGGATGAAATAACAAAAATACTCCCGAACAACAGGATTGAAAAGTAATGGCAATCGTCTGGGTTTCCTGTCAAGAAAGGCATAACATAACAGCGAAAACAATTTTCCCCGGATTCAACGCACCTGAGCGCTGCAGGCTTGTGCATGGATACGGCATGTGCACGTGTTCTAGGACCCAAAATCGCCAGACCACACGGTCTGCGCCATCTGGGAGCCAATGTACAGTTTCACACCGTGTCTCGATCGCCGTGTCAATTGACGGGGGCTATGACTATATGAGGCAGTAACTCCGCAGTTTCAGATATATTTAAGTGCTTTCATGCACGATGGAATATGGAGTATGCCCCCCCCCCACTCCCGCCCGGATCCATCCATGGGACCTTCTACTCCAAGAAAGCTTAGAGTGCCTTATCTTCCTGCGCTTTAATGCGTGAATTTCGACCTCCAAGAGGTCACTAAATGTGAATCAATCACCTCTTTAGCCCCGGGTCAACCCTGCCCGCAAGGATATTAGTCCACCAAGATAGGTCATACGGCGATTTCCTTGTAATCGTCCTCCGGTGGCGCCGCCAAGCGGTGAGCGCTTAGTGGCAGGCATCAACTTCAGGCATCAACTTCAAGTTTGTTCTGCCATAAATTGCGCAAATTCACGAAAGATATGTCCAGGAGAGGCATTTTTCAGATTCCCGAAGGAAAAGGAAAGGTAAGACCGGCTTCTTGCGTTAATTTATCAGTCATTGATATCGTGCATCGTTTATCACCCCCACAATTTCTAATAATTATCTATTATCGCTCACATCGAAGCGGTCGGCTAATGTGAGCAAACCAAGTCAAAGATCTATCGTTGGCGTTGCCACTATCTATTACTCAACAATTACCAGAAGACAACAAGCTCTAAGTGCTGGCTAATGCATAACGAATGTGTAATGAGGTGTCCTAATCGATGTCCTGGGGTCTGAATAAAAATTGGGTGAACTCAGACCATATATAGTGCGATCATGGACCTACTGCCTTGGCCTGGGTGTCCGGTTCCCGGGGACTGGTTACCTTTGACAGAGCTAGCCAGAGCGGGGGAAAAGCAAAGCCTTTGTCTGCATTTCTACTGAAATTTTTGTATGTTTATAAGCATTTGCAATTATATTTTTTTGTTTTTCTTTTTATTATTACCTTTTAGATGCCAGGGATGGGTGGTCAATGCAAGAAGGAAAGACATGTTCAATAAGTCCAGTAGGCCAGGGGCGGATCCAGGGAGGGCCCCCCTTTTAGGACCAAAATGTATACCATTTAACATGGTCTGCGCCATCTGGGAGCCAATGTACAGTTTCACACCGTGTCTCGATCGCCGTGTCAATTGACGGGGGCTATGACTATATGAGGCAGTAACTCCGCAGTTTCAGATATATTTAAGTGCTTTCATGCACGATGGAATATGGAGTATGCCCCCCCCTACCCCACTCCCGCCCGGATCCATCCATGGGACCTTCTACTCCAAGAAAGCTTAGAGTGCCTTATCTTCCTGCGCTTTAATGCGTGAATTTCGACCTCCAAGAGGTCACTAAATGTGAATCAATCACCTCTTTAGCCCCGGGTCAACCCTGCCCGCAAGGATATTAGTCCACCAAGATAGGTCATACGGCGATTTCCTTGTAATCGTCCTCCGGTGGCGCCGCCAAGCGGTGAGCGCTTAGTGGCAGGCATCAACTTCAGGCATCAACTTCAAGTTTGTTCTGCCATAAATTGTGCAAATTCACGAAAGATATGTCCAGGAGAGGCATTTTTCAGATTCCCGAAGGAAAAGGAAAGGTAAGACCGGCTTCTTGCGTTAATTTATCAGTCATTGATATCGTGCATCGTTTATCACCCCCACAATTTCTAATAATTATCTATTATCGCTCACATCGAAGCGGTCGGCTAATGTGAGCAAACCAAGTCAAAGATCTATCGTTGGCGTTGCCACTATCTATTACTCAACAATTACCAGAAGACAACAAGCTCTAAGTGCTGGCTAATGCATAACGAATGTGTAATGAGGTGTCCTAATCGATGTCCTGGGGTCTGAATAAAAATTGGGTGAACTCAGACCATATATAGTGCGATCATGGACCTACTGCCTTGGCCTGGGTGTCCGGTTCCCGGGGACTGGTTACCTTTGACAGAGCTAGCCAGAGCGGGGGAAAAGCAAAGCCTTTGTCTGCATTTCTACTGAAATTTTTGTATGTTTATAAGCATTTGCAATTATATTTTTTTGTTTTTCTTTTTATTATTACCTTTTAGATGCCAGGGATGGGTGGTCAATGCAAGAAGGAAAGACATGTTCAATAAGTCCAGTAGGCCAGGGGCGGATCCAGGGAGGGCCCCCCTTTTAGGACCAAAATGTATACCATTTAACATAACCCACCCCCCCCCCCCCCTATCCAGCATATCTGGTTCTGACCCTGAAAGCTGACGTAGTTTATATTCTTAAAAGCTGCTCATGTCTGAGAGTTTCTGTAGAAATGAACAATCTTGTTGATGTTCGTATTTTTGTATTGAAAATGTCAATTGGTTGAGCATGGCTTTGTTGTTTTCATTCATACTTAGGCTTAGAATATATCTCTGGGCGGATCTAGGAATTTTGAAGCGGAAGGGGGGGGGCGTCAAAATGGCTGCATATGTCCACCAATTTTGTTTACAACCGGTGGGAGGGGTGGAAAAAATGTCAACTGTAACATCCCTAAATAACCCCTCTCCCATTGGATCCGCCTCTGGGTTTCATCTACAAAATGTCTCTTTTTCACATGTATTTCGTCGGAAAGCCCGAGTTTTACTTCTCAGACTAAACTTCGGGCGTCGTTGCGTTTGTTGTACACTTGTTAGGAGACTTTTTCAGTGGCGTTGAACGGTAGACGAATCTATTGTCCAACGAAATGTGTCAATCATACAAAGACAGGAGACCGCTAAATGCTAAATAATTATGAAGTTGTTGTGTTTTATAATCCATCAGTCAAGGGTACATCATAGTTTTCAACCAGCAATGTTATCAGAGAATTAGGGGAGCCAAACTGTTGACTGCCAGTCAATGACGTTCTCGAAAGATGACGCCTTGATGACACTAACAACTATTTATTGCCGCATAAAAAATACAAAAGTATATATATTTAATGTAAAATATACCTGAAAGCATGAAAGAACACCACCAGGCTTTATATCATCCGAATTAATAGCGCTAAAATCCAATTTGTAGTTCACAGGGCGCCGCTTATCAAGCAGTCTGCGTTATCGTCAGCGCAGTGGCAGCCGAACGTTACGCGCTTGCCGCATAGCGGCGCCACTACTCGCCGCATTGGTGTACTAATATCTTTGCCTCCCCGTCTCCTCTAGAACGTCACGAAGGGTTGCATGAGCTATAACGGGGATGGTTGTAGTCAAAGTTAAAACTATATTTCATTCTACTATGGTATGACGTTTTGATCACTATGACGTTTTGGTCACTATGGCGTTTGGGGTTATAGCATACGTGTATACATCATTTTATATGTGTCATACTAGACAGCCAAACAATTGAAACTCACGGTGTGCCACAGGGCAGAACATCGACCCCGCCGTAGCCTGCTGCTGTAGCTCTGGAGTGGGGGGAGTGGGAGGGGGGCCGGGGGCGAGACCGAATAGCGTTGCCAGTCGTATTGTGGAATATATGTGGGCCTCCGTATTATCCCAATACGCACATTATACATGGGTATGCCGCCCGACACTTCTTTCACCCGGGTCAGGCGCGCGCGCATCCAAAACAACATGGGACATTCGGGCAAAGGTGACTGTATAGGCTGGTACCCTTGCCCGAAAATGATCCGAACATGACCGGTGTGAACATTCAGTGACTTTCGACGTAGCCCTATAGGCAGGTCCCGACTTTACCGGGCGGCATACCGACCCTGGCCCAAAGAAATGCAACCACTGACTTCCGCCTCACCTAGCCCTGATTTAGCTATACGTTATTGGGAGCCAGATACAATGCGTGCGAGCCGAATGCGGGCGAGGCAATATTGTCTAAACGACAGGCACATCCATGCACAAAATGGTAAACAGTTCCGACGCGAAAAGACTTCTATAAAATTACGCACGTGCGTACGTGCGTACGGCTAGCTCCCGGCCCCCTGGGTTCGCTTGCTCGTGGCGAAATAGTAACTCAGAGAAAAAGACGGTGAAAACAAGTTCATCATCCTCCATTTGCCTTGCCAACAAACGAATTGATAAAAGCACGCCAGACCCTCTGAAACGCTTCACCGAGGAAAAGAACAAATAAAACAGTTTCAAAGCTGTCGCTAGGTGGGCGTGTTTGAGTGGTGGGGGTGGGGCAGTGTTCAGAGAATGGCGCTTATCTCGATGACGTACAATTTACTATGGTACAGAAAAAGTGCGGCGCCACCCCAGCATACCTTCAACGTTTTGTTTGGCCGTCTGCTCTATTTCTTCAGTCACGTTTGAAGCTTCACCCGGTCTCCAGTTGCGTTAACAGTAACTACATTCATTTTGTTAAAGTGTGTGTAAATCTACTTCATTTTCAGCTCTAACATAACATCCTGCACTGATGTATGAATAATTGCTAAAATCAAATCACTGTATTTCTTACAAGTAATGGTATCTGTGCTTGCTTTAGACATATTTATTATTCCCTACCATCGGGACTAGGCCTATACATAAACTACATATGCATAACCAATGGTTTAATAACTTTTGTTTTTCTTTTTTTTCACTTTATTCATTCAAAATAATTTTGCTACATATACATAATATATAACAATAACATACATACAAAATGAAAGGATACAGAGCGTACATACAAAGTCTAATGATAACTTACATTTAATTTACCCCTTATCCATCAGTTCTTTTACACTCTTCCACTTGTTATGATATTTTTTTTTCCGGTCTCCTTAGAAAGAATTGAAGTTTCTAATTTATATAACCTTTTGATTTGTCTTATCACAGCTGGAAGAACTAAACCTTTATCTTTACATCATGCGGCAAATATACACTTTTTAACCATTATACACATGTGGTCTACCAATAAATGTTCCTGTTCTGTTATGCCCAGAGGAACGTTCATCTTATTAATAAGCTTTGAAATGTCAATACATGGTCGGAGGTAAGTCATAAAAGTTTCCCATAAGTGCTGTACAACTGGACAATCCCAAAATAAATGCTCTATCGTTTCTGTTTCTATTTGACAAAATACACAAACTTTGCTTTCTTTGATGCCACACATTTTCAAATACTCATTTGTTGCAGTGATTCTTTGCAATATCTTATATTGGAAGCTTCGGCACTTATTCTCAGTAGTAGACTTAAACGGTTGAGAAAATCTATCTATGCATTTGTTGTCATCTATTGTAGTTCCTAGGTTTTTTTCCCATCGTATCTTCCTGCTTGCTACTAAGCTTGTATCTTTGATCATTTTCCAATAAACCAAATTGCAGAATCTCTCTGCCCGTGTGACCTCAGACAAAACTGGGTCCGTTCGATCACTTGGTGGATTATTTATGTTTCCAACTTTGCCAAACCACGTGTGAAATAATTCGTTTCTCAAGCAGAGGTAGTCTAAGAAATTAATTTCCACCCTATATTTTTCTATAAAACACCTATGTGATAGTGGGGAACCGTCCTTATCCAATAAATCCATGACCAACCGGAAGTTATTTGCAATCAGCTGTGTTTTATATTTCTTAACATTAAGATTTTTTTGATATCTGGCATTTGAAAAAGTATAATACATTTCTGTTCCCTCCGCGTAACATATGTCTCTATATATACCCCATGCTACAAGGACTTCTTTCCAAAACGCAATTGGGACACCCCTCACCTGCCAGAAGATGGATTTTGGATCTAGACTCCAAACTAAGGACGTATCTTTTTCCATTAGAATACATTTCGTTTAATAACTTATTAATTAATAATAAAATATTATTCGCTGTATCCTTGTACAAATGGAGCCTTTGTTCTGCAGTGTCAAGCTAGCACTGCTGGTTTAACTAATCGCGGACGAGTGAAACCCGAAACTCTACTGAGACTGCATGTATGATCAAAGACTTAAATGGATCTGTTTATTCATCTTACCCCAAAACACTCATTCTGAGTTTAATCAGGCACCATCCATGAATAAATTAATCCCATAGTCACTGATTAGTGTTGTGTTTGGATTTTGGAATAAAGGGGCACAGACCGGGTCTTAATTCACATTCAAGATAGGAATGAGATCACATGGAAAGCAGATAACAAAATAGATTGAGAGACCAGGGAATAACACATGCTGTATCAACGCCACACTGCGTGGCGGCCTCAGATAGCAAATGAAATCCAGGCCAAATAGTTTAGCGGATTATTATGCCAAAATATGGAAACGATTTACACAGGGTTACCGCATGATGCCTCCGAGAAACATGGCACTAGTCCCTCCCAGTACGAGGCGTTTCTGATGCCTCGGTTTACATGCTTGATCTGTCTTCAATGCCACCTAGGCTTATCTGACTTGATCCTCAAAACGATTATTCATCAAATTACATTGTAAGGATTTAATAACAAGGAAGTCGTGAAGCAAACACTTTATTGATATATGATCATAGTTACTTTTTCACATACGATGTATCTAATGCGCAGTAGAATAAAGATGAACATTGTCTCACAACTGACTTAACAGCTCAAACAGATTGTGAACCTCTTGAATAGTTAAATAATATACTTAATTATACTTATTACTGTTTACAATCCAAAGGGTATTGTATATTTTATTGTAGTATAGCCAATATATTAGTTACTTTTAATATTTTTCAAGGATTAACCGTTTACCTTACCATATCATACCTTATCATACTCATGTATTCGTCCAAATTTCCAGGTAGTTAAATTTAAACCATCAGTGAACCGTTTTGCTTCGACTTGCCAAAATTCGGGCTTAGAGATAAGCATATGTTAAACCTAATAAATGCGTATTGTTTTCATAACAGTGACATATTTCTTATATGTGATGATGATATATGCGATGATGTATTCCTCCGCAGACACTCTTGCTGACGGACTGTACCGTGTTGTATTCCTCTGCTGACAGACTGCACCGTGTTGTATTTCTCTGCTGACAGACTGTACCGTGTTGTATTCCTCTGCTGACAGACTGTACCGTGTTGTATTCCTCTGCTGACAGACTGCACCGTGTTGTATTCCTCTGTTGACAGACTGTTCCGTGTTGTATTCCTCTGCTGACAGACTGTACCGTGTTGTATTCCTCTGCTGACAGACTGTACCGTGTTGTATTCCTCTGCTGACAGACTGTACCGTGTTGTATTCCTCTGCCGACAGACTGTAAGTGTTGTATTCCTCTGCTGACAGACTGTACCGTGTTGTATTCCTCTGCTGACAGACTGTACCGTGTTGTATTCCTCTGCTGACAGACTGCACCGTGTTGTATTCCTCTGTTGACAGACTGTTCCGTGTTGTATTCCTCTGCTGACAGACTGTACCGTGTTGTATTCCTCTGCTGACAGACTGTACCGTGTTGTATTCCTCTGCTGACAGACTGTACCGTGTTGTATTCCTCTGCCGACAGACTGTAAGTGTTGTATTCCTCTGCTGACAGACTGTACCGTGTTGTATTCCTCTGCTGACAGACTGTACCGTGTTGTATTCCTCTGCTGACAGACTGTACCGTGTTGTATTCCTCTGCTGACAGACTGTACCGTGTTGTATTCCTCTGCTGACAGACTGCACCGTGTTGTATTCCTCTGTTGACAGACTGTTCCGTGTTGTATTCCTCTGCTGACAGACTGTACCGTGTTGTATTCCTCTGCTGACAGACTGTACCGTGTTGTATTCCTCTGCTGACAGACTGTACCGTGTTGTATTCCTCTGCCGACAGACTGTAAGTGTTGTATTCCTCTGCTGACAGACTGTACCGTGTTGTATTCCTCTGCTGACAAAGTGTAAGTGTTGTATTCCTGTGCTGAGACAGACTGTACCGTGTTGTATTCCTTTGCTGACAGACAGATTGTGCCGTGTTGTATTCCTGTGCTGACAGGCTGTACCATGTTGTATTCCTCTGCCGACAAACTGTACCATGTTGTATTCCTCTGCCGACAAACTGTACCGTGTTGTATTCCTTTGCTGACAGACAGACTGTACCGTGTTGTATTCCTCTGCTGACAGGCTGTACCGTGTTGTATGCCTCTGCTGACAGACTGTACCGTGTTGTATTCCTCTGCTGACAGGCTGTACCGTGTTGTATGCCTCTGCTGACAGACTGTACCGTGTTGTATGCCTCTGCTGACAGGCTGTACCGTGTTGTATTCCTTTGCTGACAGACAGACTGTACCGTGTTGTATTCCTCTGCTGACAGGCTGTACCGTGTTGTATGCCTCTGCTGACAGACTGTACCGTGTTGTATGCCTCTGCTGACAGGCTGTACCGTGTTGTATTCCTCTGCTGACAGACTGTAAGTGTATTCCTCTGCCGACAGACTGTAAGTGTTGTATTCCTCTGCTGACAGCCTGTACTGTATTGTATTCCTCTGCTGACAGACAGACTGTGCCGTGTTGTATTCCTGTGCTGACAGGCTGTACCGTGTTGTATTCCTTCTGCTGACAGACTGTACCGTATTGTATTCCTCTGCTGACAGACTGTACCGTGTTGTATTCCTCTGCTGACAGACTGCACCGTTTTGTATTCCTCTGCTGACAGACTGTGCCGTGTTGTATTCCTGTGCTGACAGGCTGTACCGTGTTGTATTCCTTCTGCTGACAGACTGTACCGTATTGTATTCCTCTGCTGACAGACTGCACCGTGTTGTATTCCTCTGCTGACAGACTGTACCGTGTTGTATTCCTCTGCTGACAGACTGTACCGTGTTGTATTCCTGTGCTGACAGACTGTACCGTGTTGTATTCCTCTGCTGACAGACTTTACCATTTTGTATTCCTCGGCGGACAGACCTTGAACCGTGTCGGGAGCCGCTATATTATTGGAGCCCCGATTTCCACTGCTTCGATATCATTTGCTTCGTCGGCAATGTGCAGGGAGTTGGTGCCACACGGGGCCACGGCCACCGGCGACTTTGGACTTCGGAGGCAAAGTGGGGGGAATAATGGCGAGATTATCAGAGCTGTTCTTCATGGTCACACGATATACTTTTTCATGTAAAGAGAAGGAGTTGGGGAACTAATTAGCGCATCGATGTGCTTGGAGAGAAATAACGATGTTCACATGTGAAAACATGTGAGCAAAAATAGTAGAAATTTTTTGTATGTACAGTTTTGCCGTGTATACCTATATAACTAGTTTCATTCAGAAAGAAAAAATGTGCATCGAATTATACCATTTGGCCTTTTTACACAAAAGAATGGCTTGATTTGTGACAATTTAGTAGAGCAGTTGATTATCAGACTAGTAGCGATCTCGAAGCATTACTCTTTATTAAACTTGCGTTGTTCCTGGTCCTGGTTCAGCTCCTCAATGCGCTGCCGGGCGATGCGCTCGAGAACTTGCTTCATCCTGGGATGCTCGTCAAGCACCTCGTTGAAGTTGGCCTTCGTCAGACAGTACATGTCGCAAATCTCGACGGCCACAATAGAGGCCACGCGGCGCTCTTCTAGCAGCAACGCTATCTCTGCGGCGGCAAGTGACAGGCTATGGATATGTGTGACACAATAATCGGATGATTACTAGATTCGCGTGTTCAAGGCCACGTATTAATACTGAGTAGATTAAAAAATAATCACATTTCCCTCTTGCTAACCTCATATTGTACGGATAATCAGAAGCCGATATTCATCAACGTTTTTTCAGATAAATCTACATCAATTTCCCCAAAACGCCCAAATTTCGAGACAAAACAAAAAACGCCAGTGCAGCCCCACGAAGTTCGCTTCGTTATTAAAGAGCTAGTTTGACAGGCATTACTGAGGCTCAGCCGTGCCTCTATTGGTCTATCCCATTAGTGATAGAATTTTTGTTACGCTTTTTGTTACGATATCACGTTGATATTGTTTGCGTTATGATCGTTATGAATATATGTGTGACTGTCTTGTATGCCTGACGTTATTAAAGATCCGTTAATTGGAAGTTCGCTAGGAGGCGGTAGTATTAATTCATCGCGCTTGATATACAAACAATAAACCCCGGCCTCAGTCACTAGACAGCCGGCTTCCTACACGGACGTCTCCGGTTATTCGTGGCCTTACCACATATTTTAAACACTTTTAACAGTTTAGACAGCATAAATATACAACCAATTACAACGTAAGCATCGTAGAAACCATGAATTGCATATATGCCATGTAGAGATTGTTCATATAAAATTTGGCAATTATCACTTTCCAAACAATTTCTCCCAGTGGACGCTAAAGCAGTAGCTTACCTCCGAAGTAGGCGCCATCGTTTAGTGTGTTGAGCACCTGTGTTTGATTGACACGGACTTCCACTTTGCCGTGTTCTATGAAGTACATGCTGTCGCCCTTGTGACCTAAATGAACCGAAAAAACGCACCTTCAACAAAACGTGAAATAGCTTATCAACCATGCATAGGGTCTGGAAGGGGTAAATGGCGACACGCGACACAGGCATATTTGAAAAATCGACATTCGACACTGACCGCCAAATTCCGACACTGAAGATCTGAAAAAACGATAACGACAACATTTTGGAAAAAAACGACATTGAACTTAGCCAAAACGCGACACTGAACGTCGTAAAAAATCGACTCTCTACACTGGGAATGTAGACAGATCGACACTGGTCACTGGACCCCCCCCCCCCTTCCAGACCCCTAACAATAATAACGTCCAGAATGTGAGTAATAGCTAAAACCAAATTGAAATGGAGTAATATTGTAAAACACCAATTTTGGTCATGTGTTATATTCAAAAATATTTAAGCAGATACAATAAATTCATCTTAAGCTGATACAATAATTTCATTTCTAGGAAAAATATAATTCAACACGACTAACCCGACTGAATCACTACATCTCCCGGAAAGAATACTTGGAACTGCAGCCGACATATAATCTCGTAGAGGAAGTCCGTAGGCGCGCTGGACAGGAACGGCACCTTTTCTACCAAATTCTTGCAATTATGCAAGAGGATTTGCTGTGGAAAAAGGGATTGAAACAAACTGACGGAATCTTAAGACCGGGATACAGCTAGCAAAGTTGTTGAAAGACAGTTTGAGGAACCATTCCATGGAAGCTTGTTTCCACAATTCTAGCAGTTTCGAATAGTTGAGAAACAGCCTATAAACAAGTGAGACGCGGTCACGTTATTATGAGACGTGTGACATTTCCTTGATCACAGAAAAAGGATTAACTGCCGTGGCTTCACACATGTCAGCCAAGGTGAATTACTAGTGCCAATTATTGGGTCAACCGGTACTAGTTCAGGGGCGGATCCCTTTAAAAAAAAAGGGGGGGGGGGATATCCAAACTTGCGTCGGGGGAAGCTCTAAATTAAAACCGGGGGATCCATCCGGTACTAGTTAAGCGGATATTGAGCCTTCAAGTTTCTAAAATATTTGTTTCCGGAACTTTCTCTCCGAAAGCTTGTTTCCGAATAGCAGAATCATGGAGAATTTGTTTCCTTCCGTAAGGAAAGTATTCGTTTTGTTTACTCCCGCATATATACGACTCATTCCTGCCATGCCAAGAAAACCAATCATTTCACCGCTGTCGTCTCCGTAGATATAAATACATAAAAACTGTGAATATCTACTCTTCATAATTAGTGTTTTAAGGTGGCTACCTGTCTGAGTGGGCTTGACATATATGGTTCGTAGAGAATGCCCAGCTCGTCAAAAAACTTGCGTTGATACTTGTGATCGTAGTATTCCAGGACCTGCTGTTGGGTGCTGACGGGCACTCGACGAAACTTCATGTACTGCTTCACCTCTGAAACCTGAGTTACTCAGTTATTTCTCCGTCTGAAAGGACTTGAGACCGGCATGCATGTTGCATTTTTTTATAATGCGGCTGGAAGATATCCAAATCCCATGGTAGCTGTTCGGCGTTTAGTAGCAAGGTTGTCGTTAATAGTACGAACAGTTAGTGTCCTAACCTAGTCAGATCGCTTGCCTATGGCATTCCTTGGCCGGTAAACATATCAAGGATTAATATTCATGTCCATGGTACAATGGTACCAATTGTGTAATAAGTGATGTACAAGTAAATGTGATGGTGCATTACAGACCGTTTACAAAACTTGAGAGCATTATGTACATGTGTCACGTATATATGTATTTTAATATGTTTAAAGAGCAGAATAAAGAGAATAAAGGCGCAAGGATTCGTTCATGCGACGGATACAAAAATGTCATGAGAAGCGCACATCAAACGTGATTATAATGAGGGCTGATACACATAAAATGACGATCGTCTTCGACGGCTCTATGTATATAAATATATATATACTCTGCCCATTCAAAGCCGAATTGTTGGGCGAACATACGAATTAGTAACCTAATCTATAGTGTAAAACGCGAATTTGCTTTCCAGTTATTTTTACCTTCTCTTCATACTTCCTGCCTGAAGAGTCGATGGTCATAATGAGAGCAGACATGTTGCCGACGAAGAGGGCGTAGAAGGTAGCGCCGGTCGTCATGCTGAAAATGACCACCCAGGTGTCTGTCAGCGACTGGGGCGGTTCGTAGCCGTAGCCGATGCTCAGCATGTGCGACAGGGCGCGGAACAGGGAGGCCGAGTACTTGGCCCACGGCGTCGTCGTGTTATCCTGTCAATCACGTGGCCATTAAACGTTGCGCTTTGGGACGATTTCACGTTAAGCGAACCATTATAGTCTCACAGAGGATGAAATTTCAAACTATTCGAATTTCCTAAAAGGCTCTGGACCGTCAGGAGGTGTGTTAGTAGCCTCTAAAATTGAGGCGTGGTGTAATCAGTGACCCTGTTAGAATCGTCACGGAAATAGCAATGTTTAATTACTTGTCTGGGGGGGTTATTTGTTTAAAAGTTACGTAGTGTATATATGAAGGACCATGCACTATCCTCGAGCCCTTGTTATTGCGAAACTGCTATGTTTCCTGTTAGACAAATGTCCCCTCCAGACAAGCAATTAGACATCAGTACTTCAGTGACGATTTTAACAGGGTCACTGATAACTTCACGCCTCAACATTTTAGAGGCTACTAGAACACCTCCTCCTCCTCCAAACGGTCGAGGTCGTTGTATGAAATTTAATAAATTAGACCAAGCAATCTCCGGGGACAAGGAAAGATTTGGATGACACCTCAAGCGGTTCAGTGTTTAACCAGAAAAGGGAATGCGTTGGGTCGGAACGTTTACTACGCATAACGGCATCAAGCGTTCCGGTGGATAGATTCAAAGCAATTATATTTCATGATAATTCATTTGATGACACATATATTCCGGGCCTGTACGTGTGCTTGTATTGCCGAGGCGGAAAAGTTCCACCTCACCGCGTTGGAACTGGACTTACTGCGAGCTTATCCAGAGTGACCCAAGAGTCTGCAGGGAAGTCTTCCATGAACGAAACCAGATACTGCAGACATGCATTCCAGTGAGAAAACACCAATATCACCATCACCAGGTTGACTATGTTGATGATCTTGCTCTCTATCTCCAGAATCTGGCAATATAATATGAGAAATAAAAAAAGGAAACCGGATATGAAACATGTAACTTGTTTATGTTATTACGGTAATGGTTGGAAAATTAGCCATGCAGTTAAATTTATATTTCGTGACGAATCCGTTTCAATGCAGTATTTATTTCATACATACACACGCAAAATATATAATGATTACAATATCAAAGCATTCACGTAATAAACCAATTAATGATTCGCTCTTGCGATAGGCGCACTTCTGGAAGAGGCAAGAGGCAAAGCGTGCGTAAAATTATAATTAATTGCATTAGGAATGGGGCAGTCTTACCACGAATTACAGTGGTTTTCATAAATAAATAAATACGAATAACTTAGTAAGTGGAAGAATAACTGAAACATCTTTCATTGAACAGTATCTACTGAATATATATCTGAGCAAAGTGATTTTTTTATATGAAGTTCATGCGCAACTACATTTTATGTTTAACTTAGATCGTGTGAGGGGAAAAAGAAAGATTTTTTTTATGTCAAATTGAAAAATAAACAGCTGTTCAGACCTCTTCTAACTTGTGGACGTATCTTAACAGTCTTGCCACTCTGAGTATACGTAGTAGAGCCAGTAGCTTAGTTAATCTGAAAAATATTAGAAGTCATAGCATTGGAAAAACTTTCCACTCTCTTGCTCCCCGAGGTTACATTACCATATAAACATGTATACACACATAAATTGATAATACATCAAATCATGTGCATTTGTTCACGTAGGTATATTTCATTAGCCAAAATACACCTTAATGGTTCTCGATTGTCGAATTTAAATTTACAGATACATTTCTTTACCACCAAGATAAGTCTATTGCAGTAAATAAAGTCTGAAGTATTAAGGAAACCTAATCGGTCATGAAAACCTAACATAATTTCTTTCTCCGATATAATTGTCTCACCAAACAGCTTTCTTTGTATATTGTGTTTTACATCATCCCACCATTCTTTAACCAAGTTGCATTTATAAAAACAATGTATGGTGGTGTCTGGCTCATTGCATGCGTTACATAGATTTGACTGAAACATTCTCCATCTTTGTAGCCGAGTATTAGTGGGATCAATGTTATGGAGTATTTTCCATTGCGGTGAAATCAACTGCGTTTCTTTTGTGACCAAAGAGGCAAGCTTCCAAATTTGTCTGAGCTGATTTTGTTTATACTCTAAAGGAATTTGAGTTGGACATGTATATGTAGCAAAGCTTTTCTCTTAAGATGAGTAGGGGCCGGCGCGACAGCTCAGTGGGCTAGAGCGCTCGCATTGAGTGCTCTGGTCACCTGAGAGCCTAACGGCACGTGGGTCGGTGGTTCGCGCCCCGCTGTGGCCATGTCTGTGTGGTCGCCGTATAAAGATCCCATGTCTTTCTTAGTAAAGAGTGGGGGGTTACCCCCGGGGACATGGCTCCACTCTCCCTTCCTTCTCCCATTGACGCGATATGACCAGAAGTGGTTAAAGCGCATCCGGAATAACCAACCAACCAACTTAAGATGAGTACATATAAGGTGATAGTAAAAGAATTACAAGTGTCGAAAACAAAGGAAAGAAAATGAGCAGAAAACTTGAATCTTAATTTAGCAGAAACCTCATGGAAAACCCTGTACTGCCTACCATTGAAGTGGACGGTTGACGAGAAACTGCGAAGCTTTCAATATCAATTTTTATGCAGAACTATAGTTACCAATAAATTTTGTTTCTATGTAAACTGGTAGACACTGAAAAATTTTGCTTTTGTTATAAGGTTAATTAAACTATAGATCTGTTCTGGGAATGTGATGTTACACAGCGACTTTGGACCAGCGTATCTACAGCGCTAGACGGTAGAAATGGGCATGTCATAAGTGATAATTTGAATTTTAAATCAGATATGCTAGGGTTTGAAAACGGACAAAACAACATACTGGTCAATCAGATATTTATTATTGTTAAGAATTCATCTATACTTGTAAATGGAAAAACTCCATTCCAAATGTGATACATTTGTTAAAACTTATCAAATACTACCACTTGCTAGAAGAAACAGTTGTACAAGATAAGTCAGAAAGATGTAAGCAATGTTTGATTGATAAGTGGAATCCCATCATAGACAAATTGCAATTGTCTTGAATATTATATTACTACATTAAGATACAGATTCTGGTTGATTTCGCTTTGTTTCTTGTTTTTGTGTGTGTTTTTTTCGTGCATACAAGTACTTTTACCTCACTATGTCCATGTAATGTCGATAAAATATAAATTATGTACCTGTTTCGGAAAAAAATTAAAAATTAAGATGAGTACGAATATGCTTTGTCGATATAGAATTCTTATTTGCAAAAACAATTGAGATATCCTCTGACGTTAAAGTTGACTTTCCTTCAATAGACCGCAATCCTCCCCTCACGACATTTAACTCGAAATGAGTTAGCGGACAGTCGGTTACCTTCTGAAATAATGTAACGTAGTCAATTGATCCAGATTCATTAACAATGTCACTAACGAATATGATTCCACATTTTATCCAACGCTTTATATACAGTGGCATACCTTTGTATAAAAATAAATTGTTATTCCTTAATATTTGAGCAGATGAGGAAATTATATCGTTCGTTAAATTTTCATCACAGAGACAGTTGTCCAACCACAATCTAAGTAATTCCTTGTACATATATGGGAAATTATTTGGCACACCTTTTAGCTGGCGAAATGAGACTCTACTTTTAAACACTAATAACCCGAGACATATTTGAAAGTAATAATATAAGGGAATAACGCTCCAGGTGGAATTCTTTGTTGACATATTCCCGCTGTAATCCAACCGTGAAGCCATATCGAGCTTTGAACGCAACATAACAGTTTTCTCCCTCTTAATACTGTTCTTTGCCCTTGAGTAAAGGCAAGTTCGCCCTTTATAACGTACTTGCAATAATCCCAGAGCGTTTGCGCTCCCAAAGACTCTTGGTACTCTGTTTCAACATCATGTACCGCTTCTTTAACAATGGTGTCATAATCTACGTCATTCAGAAGCGTATTATTAAATTTCCAGTACCCCTGACCGCGAGTATCATCATTCATTTTTATATCAGTAACAACCGCCCTGTGGTCTGTTGAAGGCATAGAGATTAGTTCACAAGATACTGATTTTTCTAATATACAATCATTGGTCAAAAGGAAGTCTATACGTCTGGTTTGGTTTTATGTCGCCAAGTATAATCTTTGGTATTTCATTATGCCAACGCCATAGATCATGCACCTTTAAGTCATCAATTAATTTGTTTAATGATCGCACTTCCACAGTCGGATGTGGATGACCACCTAAATTGTCCAGATCTACGTTGAGTACACAGTTAAAATCCCTCCCCCCCCCCCTACCAATAATCAGGTTTGCGCCTTCTTCATATAATCGCGAGACAATATTGCGTATTTTGTTATTAAAATCAATTTTCCCCTTAGTTTGGTTCGGATAATACAGAGAAAATATTAGGAATACTTCATTCCCTTGGGTTAATTTCACTGCTATGTTTCCTTCTTCAGAATGCACTTGGACTATGTTGTCATAGTCGAAGTCTTTTCTTAAAAGAATAATATCACCTTTACTGTTCCAAGTCCCTTGGTGAAATAACATACATCCATTCCAATCATTCTTATATTGATCAGCTACTTTATCTGTATATACGTTTCTTGTAGTAAACATACGTCGATTTTGAGTCTTTTAATTTCACGGAATATCGTAAAGCGCGTCATTCGTTTTCGAAGTCCGTTAACATTACACGTCATTACCTTCATGGGTGAGAGCTAAGTATATTTGAGAGTGTTAGAAGTGGCAGGTTATCGTCTTTTGCTGGGCTCTTTCCTTGGAGTAATTTGCGAATACCCTTTGCTTTTGACTTGTCTTTGCTTTTCTTCTTTCCTTCCTGTTGCTCAGCGGGAGGACTTGTCGGCTTTCTTTTCCCACTGGTCGTTGTTGGTCTATCCTTTTTCGAGGATGAACCAGGCAGCGTTGACAACGGCGCCTGTGGCTCCGGTAAAGCGGATGCGGATGCGGCGGCGGAGGAGACGTGCCGTGACCTCATTCAGATTCACCCTGTTGTGAAGCCAGCAGTTGGTCGGCCTTCTCGAGAAGTTCTGGTGATGACATTTCCGTTTTCTGGTTTAAGACCTTATCCAGCAGCTGCTCGGTGATCCGTAACGCTTCCTCCCTCCCCGGGATGTCCGCCGCTGGTTCCGATGCTTGTCTCGGCCTTCTAACGGTTCTCATCTCCATCAAGATTTGACCCATTCTGTTTTTTCCTGGCCACTCATCTATCGGTGCAGATGCACTCTGCCACGGTGGTAATCCAGATGCTCAGAATCTATCATTTGTGGCCTCAACCAAGATCCCCACTGGCTATTAGGCTGTCCCGCAACTCAGAACACTGGGTTAATTTAACATCCAGTGCCTCCCGCATTTTCTGGACCTTTGCTTGATTTTGTGGCTTATTTTGCTTGCCAGCTTCTTGATGGGGATATCTGGCTTCAACTATAACGTCCGCTATTTGGTCCTTATTATGGTACTAAGCCTTGAGCCACTGATACAAGCGTTCAGAGCTTTTGAATTGTTCATCGTATAGGCTCAGTTCTGTTGCATAGAAGTTGGAGAGCGGGTTTCTACCCCCGCGAAAAAGTTTGGGTTGTATTTTTCGTTTGCTGTGCAATTTGCCGCAGCGAGTTCTTATGACAGACAGCGCCTGCAGCTGACTGTCCATCATAGCATACGGTGATCTGTAGATCGATCAGCTTGGCGGGATCCTGTGGGTTTAGTAGGCTGTAGGTGCTGTAACGCGGGAGGGGAGACTTAATGGCGCTGACATAGCAGAAGCGATGACCATTGAACAGGTGAGCGAAGAGCTTGCCGCTGTTGTTGGTTTGCTCTTTACTAAGCTTTGCCTTTGCGCGCATGATTTCTGTATTCCTCTCAGCCCAGTCGTCAACCCACTTCTCTAGCTCTGTGTCCGTGACGCTGAATGGGATTCCATGTATAGAGATTCGAATCCCCGTTGCGTTGATTTTCCGCATATTACATGTTTGAAAGTCTTGTAGGTTGTATTGCATTCCCTCAACGACAATTCCCTCAGTCGATAAGATCTTGGCCTTAGCTTCTTTACTTAAATTATATACATCGGTTCCTCAGTAGGAACCGATGCCGGTCAGGCAAATATGCAATCCTTCTCTGAGCCGCAAGGAAATCTACATCTGCTGCGAGTGCCCTGGGTGCCAGTCACGGTTGCGGCTACGTGAGCGGTTAACTGCTGGGGAAATGGACGAGAGACTTCAAGGTTGTGAGCACTGGGTGGGGATTCTCTGCCGGGGGATGCCCTACGTCACTGAGGTAGACCTGTCATTTATTCTATTCAACACTGTTACCAATGCACTGGAAGGAAAAGATAGACTGAAAAGCACCGACATCCTATCAACTCAGAAAATTGCTACTGAGGAACCGATGTATATAATTTAAGTAAAGAAACATGTAATATGCGGAAAATCAACGCAACGGGGATTCGAATCTCTATACATGGAATCCCATTCAGCGTCACGGACACAGAGCTAGAGAAGTGGGTTGACGACTGGGCCGAGAGGAATACAGAAATCACGCGCGCAAAGGCAAAGCTTAGTAAAGAGCAAACCAACAACAGCGGCAAGCTCTTCGCTCACCTGTTCAATGGTCATCGCTTCTGCTATGTCAGCGCCATTAAGTCTCCCCTCCCGCGTTACAGCACCAACAGCCTACTAAACCCACAGGATCCCGCCAAGCTGATCGATCTACAGATCACCGTGTACTATGATGGACAGTCAGCTACAGGCGCTGTCTGTCATAAGAACTCGCTGCGGCAAATTGCACAGCAAACGAAAAATACAACACAAACTTT